>CM029548.1:2621655-2647043 GCA_017141385.1 Sogatella furcifera | reverse complement strand
TGGAAACGATCGACTTAGATTTTCGAGCTGCGAACAGTTGGTTTATCATAAAAAATAGTGAGTTCTACAACACCGCATGATTTTTCTGAAAGCTACGCTGTCACTTTTAACATTTAGTAGAATGTGTTTGCATTAGAAGAAGTTCCAATTTCACACAATCTGACAACGAAGCTATTTCTCGGGTGGAGGGGGAAATAGTCACTTACTTACGTTGCGCCAACTATAATGTGAAATTATTTACTCTTCCCAACAATGGCCTTTAAAATTTAATTTTGACAAATGATTCTTACTACTTTGGAAAATATCTAAAAATCTATGGTTTCCGGATCCGGCTGTTACACCAATTCGTGACACTCTGTGTATATCACCAATATTTTATGCTCAAAAAATAGGGATCTCGGCATTTGATTGGCTATAGAAAAGGCGTTCTAAAACACAGTTTTGAAGTATACTTTCACAAAAATCACGCCGCTTGGCTGAGGAGGTACACCCCCATGCCCATTAGAGCCCCCAGTATTTGATTCAGTTTGGTATTGAAGTAGATTATGTCTTATATACATAACAGAATTATCAGTGATCAGTAAACCACTACCCAGAAGCAAATCTTGCTCCCCGCTTTGCCTCCCAATGAAAATTTTGAATTTACGCGCTGGATGTTGGTGATTGCATGGAATATCTATAATGTGTTTTGCCTTCTCTCCAACAAACATATAAACATATTATTCATTTTTTGCTGTGTAGAAAAATTCATTCACCAATAAATTATTGTAGATTAATTTGATTTGAACAAGAGCTATTGGACCATGTTGGTCTCTTGTAGTTGTTGTATATTGTATTGTGCCACACTATTATTGTTGAGTTGAACGTTCTAGTTCTCTAAAGCTGCGCTGAAAGATTTTTCTGTCATTTTGAATATAAACTGAAGAATATAGGCCTACGTGCTCTTGATACTTAGTATTGCAATGTGATTGGATAATATATAAATATAGCCTATACAGTTGATTGATTATTATACCTTAACTCCAAATAATGTTTATTGATAATTGTATTGGAAACAAGAGATTTGTACCTGATTGTCTGAATCTTCATTACAGAAGTATATGGTATTCAATTAAATAAATGAAATGAAATTGTTAAAGTTATATCAAATAACCACTGGCGGCTCGTGCCCACGAAAGAGGTGAAGTGCCCGTATCTTGGCCCGTGAAGGCCTGTATTGACAATGCGAGGCATGTGCCGCGAATGCCTCAAGGTATACCTCTGTTCAAGCAAAGAAAGAGTCTTACTCCAGTTTCCAGCTATTCGGTCAATATTGGTTCAAACATTATTGATTTGGTCTTAAATTGAAGATGGAAATGTTTCCTATAATTGAGACCAAATCAATAATGTTTAAACCAATATTGACTGAGCTGGAGACTGGAGTAAGACTCTTCTTTGCTTGAAAAGACTATAGCCGCGTATCGACAGTCCGAGGCATGTGCTACGAATACCTCGCTGTACAGTCTGTTGACACAAAAAAAGAGTACTACTACTAGTTACTATCTACCACGTATCGACAGTTTGTTTGTTTGTTTGTTTGTTTATGAGGGTGTAGCCCACATAAGCTCATAGGCTTGTGCGTGGGTAATGAAATGGATGATAGATGACGACTACTTTTTAGGTAGTCGGGACCGACGGCTTATCGTCTCCTCCGAAAGACGGGTATCGTATCTATGATTGTGCTGTGGTCAAAAATTGTTCTCCGCTTGGGATTCGAACCAGTCCACCTGGTTATCAGACCGGCGCTTTATCACTCCTCCAACGAGCCAACACCCATATAAAAGCATATATGCCCCGGACTGTTTGATACCGGGTTTGCTAGCAGCGAGGCAAACGCTGCACACAATTCGTAGCGAGCAGTGCCTGTTGCCTCGCAACGCACAACGAACAATTCTACAAACTAACCTCAAAATTGTACCCCATTCCTATGCATTTTTGTGATTAAGAATTCTATTTGGGTGCAGAAGGTTCTAATAGGCAATAATAAGCATTGCCTTGAATTTTTATCTACTAATTGAGCATAAACTAACATCCAAAGTCCAAATTATCAATTGTCAGAGCTTAGTTGCTTTGTCTCCCACTTGATGGCGCTAGTCAATTTGTTCGCGTGCTCGTATTTTTTGTTACAAAAAATGCAGATTTTTTATTATAATTATTTTTATTATAATTATTTTTATTATAATTATATTTATAATTATATACTATATACTATACTATAATTATAATTATTTTTGATTATTGCAGATTATATTCACACATATGCCTCAGCCATGAGTTTATACTTTTTTTGCGTCACCAGACTGTACTGCGAGGCATTCGCGGCACATGCCCTCGGACTGTCGATACGCGGCTTATACCTTGAGGCATTCGCGGCACAAGCCTCGCACTGACGATACGGGCCTTTACTATACAGCACTTCACCTATTTCGTGGGCATGAGCCGCCAGTGCAAATAACATAGAAAATCCTATCACAAAATGAAATCTACAAAACGCAGAGATTTATTTTGATACAGTTTATTCGACATATGACCAGGGTCAACAGTAAAATCTCTGTGGATGAATAGTAGGGCTAAATCATCCAAATGATTCCAACCAGTAACATTCCTCATGTAAGATTTTACTCTTTGAAGGTTTGAAAAGAAGTGCTTAAATAAAGAGGAAGTTGCTGTTGTAACTGAAATCGTTGCACCAATATTCAACATTTCATAAAACATTTTGCAAGGGAAAAATGCTTGTTGCATTCATTTTAGCGAGAACTGCATTATATGGGCTTGCTATGCTTCGTTTCAGATTTGATCTATTTCCTTCTCCAGATTTCCTCCGTAGGGGGATTTTTTTCAAAAAAGTAGCCTAAAATTAAATTTTTAAGTTTTCAGCCTAATTAGTAAAAATTTGGCAACTCCAACAAAGTGCATTCTACCTAGTGTAAGATGAACCCCAATTTCGGGGGGGGGGATATATATCCCCTCAATCCCCCTGGGTTCGCCTGCTAACTACAACTTCCCAGTTGGAACTTTTATTCTTCACAATAATTATTAAAGAGAATCGGTCCTCTAGGTTAAAATTAATCCCCCCCAAAAATTTGTATGACGCCATTGGCGTCACGTCCCCCCCTTGTAGGCACCCCTGGATCGATCTGATCAGAAACACTAAATAAAAATGTTCAAAAACTTTGGGATTTTTTAATTAACTGGAAAATTTTCAGAGCAAAATAGAACCAGAAAATAGAAGATAGAACAAGAAAACTTTCACAGTTTTCAAGCAAAAGAGAATTACAAGTACGGTACTATAAGTAACTATTGAATATTCTATTGCAGCAATATCAACAGCAATAGAATGGGGCGGCTTCGGTTCGGGGTCTGTGAGTTCTGATTGGGAATTTATGGCTTTTTGGCCGGTATTGGCCGGGCTGGGGCCGTTTTCCCGTCGTGCCGGGGTGTCTTCTTTGCTTGGACGGGCTGTATAGTGGAGTTAATTTGAAACTGGCAACCAGCTGGTAGGCCTAGGCCCTTCATGGGCTGTTGAGTCAAACAGACAGACACAAAAATTAATAATGGAAATGAAAGATGATGGACCATCAAACTTACCATTCATACGCGCTAGCCTCAAAGTACGTATCTTTTCCAAGCACTTATTATACTTGTCCGCATCAAATATATGATCAAACCTTTCTTTAACTCTCTTGCCTTCTTCCATTGGCCTGTCAGGAAAAACAACAACAAGCATAAACTAGACAAATAAATTTTTCGGAAACAACACAATCAGATTGACATGAGGTGTAATAAGACAATGAAGATGCAGCCAGGGCCGTCGCGTGGGCGAGGCGACCGAGGCGATCGCCTTGGGCGCCGCGGCCTGGGGGGCGCCTCGGCATTGTACATTTTTTCCCCCCATTTTTAGATTTGAACAACTTGTAATAGTGATTGTAGAATAAATAAATAATTGATGAGTAAGCAATCGTTGCATCAACATCCTGTCTCTCCTATAGGTGTTAAAATGGTTTGTACAATTTCTAGAGTCTCGTTCTGTGATTAATTATATAAAAAAGTCTTTTTATCTGAATAAACCACCTCTATCTATTAAAATTACAAATTTATGATTTCATATCCAGTTATACCCAGTTGTTGAAATATTGTGTCTTTTTAGCATATTTTCCCATTTATTTCAATAATCGTTGAAGTTACAAACTTCCAACAGGTTTCATTGAATTCCGCAGCTAATTTTACATAGGATTTGATAATCGTAGAACCCAAATAAAGCCTCTAAAAAATTAGAAAAATTAATATATTTTTAAAATAACAATTTTCCGCCATTGTCATCTCGAAAAAAGCGTTTTTTGGGGATGAGTCTCTTGGAACTTTTTTCTCTAATTTGTGTAAGGAATCTGCCTGAGAAGTATTGTTCATTTCTGCTGAAACAATCTGTAAATTTAAGGAATAAATCCAATTAAAAACTATAGATTTAAATTACAAAAAATGATAAGGCTTTGAACTCTAGATTGTCTAAAAACACGAGTTTTCAGTTACATTTTTTCAAATTTTTCCCCAAACCCGCCAATCAGGCCTGCCAATAGGGAAGGTAAACGTAGGGATAGTTTGGGGGGGGGCGCCGCGGTTATTCTTGCCTCAGGGCGCTACAATCCACGAGACGGCCCTGGATGCAGCAAAGCAAGGATTGAACTGGAAATAGGAGGAATGTTGCCTGTTTTATCATTCAATTAGGTAGAAATATAGTTGGAAATATACCAAATTAGTCCAGTCAATAAAGCATTATAGAGTGCATGAAATATGCCCCAATTTTTGACCTCGGGGATTTGTTTAGACTAGTTGGGAGGTTAACATACTAAAAGTCCCCGAACCTGGGGGGTGAGCATAGGGCAGGAGGTCATGACAGTCCATCAGACTACCATCAGAAGTTTCCAAGATAGACGCATTTCAACACAAAAAGTAGGTGTTTTTCCGGTATATAGGAATAAGCTAGAAGAACTTAGGTTAATGAAATTCTTCAATTTTGTCCGAATTGAACATATAGTATATGAAATAGAACCGCCTTTTGAAGCTGAAAACAATGAGCTATAGTTTGTTAAGATCCGTTTACTTTTACGAAAGTTAGAGATGTCCTTAGATTATTATCCTTGAAGGGTCCTTTCTACTGCAAATAGTCCAGATTTTGAGCAGTAAAATAAGTATTCTGATGAGGAATGATCAATATAGACTACCAGACACCACTTTGAATATTGTTATTACTTTGTGTGTATATTTTAGTATCAAAATATTGACAAAAACCACCTGTAGCTGAATTTGGAGGAATTCCATTCTTGGAAAAGTGATCCTTAAACTTCCAAAAATTGGTCAAATATCAATATTGATATGTTATTTGGACTCTACTTTTCATGCTCGACAACTTTTAGGGTGAGGGGGTACAGGATTCATTGTTATTTTATGAGTTACATCACATTTAAAAGCAGTTGAGACAATTTTTTGAGATTTTTCTAAAAAAAATGGGAGTTTTGATCAAATGTAAAAAATGTTCTATTCGGCCGATTTTCGTTTTCTTTTTTTCAATCGACGCAGATTTTAGTCCTCTTTAATTTATATTCAGAGCACTTTTCTCTAGGATCAACCGTTTTCGGGTAATATGCGAAAAACTAAAAAATTTTACCTTCTAACCCTCACCGCCCTATGCTCACCCCCAGGTCCGGGGACTTTCAGTATGTTAACCTCCCAACTAGGCTAAACAAATCCCCGAGGTCAAAAATTGGGGCATATTTCATGCACACTATACCCGTGTGGACAGGCTTTATTGACTGGACTAAATGAATTGCAAGTTGAAAATTGCAGCAAAGGCTGTAATGTTCATATAGTTAAACGAGATGACTTGAATGTCAGATTGACATCAGATGCATGGCAAGGATGATGCATCATAGCAAGGATTAAACTAAAAATAGGAGGAATGCTGCGTGTTTTCTCATTCAATTGGGTGAAAATATTGTTTAAAAATACAAAAAACATGATTATTATGTTGCTACAAGAGGATGTTATGTTCATAGTTAAGATTAGGATGACTTGACTGTCAGATTGACAAAAGAAGCATGGCAAGGATAATGCAGCATAGCAAGGAATGAACTAGGAATAAGAGGAATTCTGCTATTTTTTTATCCAAGTGTGTGGGAATATTATAGTTGGAAGTACCAAATCCATGATCATTACATTGCTACAGAGGATGGTCTGTTTATAGTTAGATGAGATGACGACTGTCAGATTGACATGAGATGTGAGACAATGATAATTCAGCATAGCACAGAAAGAAGACACTCTAGCAAGATGGGAAAATAATTCCAACTGGATCAATATTGTTTCAAAAAATATAAATTGTAGATCAATGTTTCCTACAATTTGAGACCAAATTTCTAATTTTTGAACCAGTAATGACCGAGCTGGAGCCATTTTCCCATCTTGCCAGAATGTCTTCTTTGCTTGGACAGACTACAATACCTAAAAGTTCGAACATCACATGACAACAAAACTGAAAGTTGACAAATGACTTTTATTAACGCTCAGATCTTTCAGGAGAGTTTGAAAGCGGTCTGCGAAAACGTATCGAGTTGAAAGCGAACTCAGCCTAACCGTTTGCTCTCATAGATCGTTTTCAGACTGTCATTACAGAGCTGATCATCAACAGAATACATTCAACAACCACCAGTCATTGTAAAAAGATACTTTCATTAAAAAGATATTAATTGCCTTAATTATATAGTTAATCTCATAATCTTACCAGCATGATTCTTCTTGGTGACAAAATATGACATAATTCAGGATCGGTTTTGAAACTCCCATAAAATAACACATCTGCTCATCAACATCAACACACCTATTACTGATCATTTCATTCTGTAAATTGAAAACAAAAAAATAATTATTATATCATGTTGATAGTAATGTGTCAAGTAGTCCAACAGTTATCCATGTTTAATAAAGAAGCCAGGACTCAACTCTCTACTCAAAATCCTGCATCACACGAACTGACATTTCTGCAGTGAAAGCAGCAATTTCTTGGATGATTGCATCCTTCACCTCGTTCAAATTTCGTGGCTTGAAGAATGCAATCATTTAAGTAATTGCTGCTATCACTGCCAAAACATCAACATTGTATTTAAAAATTTTTTTTTAATTTGGGGGGTTTTTTTTTTTTAAAAAAAATTTTGGGAAAAATTGGGGGTTTTTTTTTTCCCCCCCAAAAAAAAATTTTTGGGGAAAAAAAAAATTCCAACTGGTTTTTTGTTTAAAAAAAATTTTTTTTTTTTTTTTTAAAAAAAAAAAAAAAAAGGGGGGGGGGTTTTTTTTTTAAAAAATTTTTTTTTAAACCAAAAACCCCAAAACTTTTTAAATTTTTTAAAAAAAAAAAAAATTAAAAAAAGGGGGTTTTTAAACCCGGGGTTTTTTTTGAAAAAAAAAAAAAAAAAACCCCCCCCCCAAAAAGGGGGAAAAAAAAATTTTTTGGGAATTTTTTTTTAAAAAAATTTAAATTTTTTTTTTTTGGGTTTAAAAACCCTTTTTTTTTTTTTAAAAAAAAAAAAAAAAATTTTTTTTTTAAAATTTTTCCCTTTTCCCCCCCAAAAAATTTTAATTCATTTTTTTTTAAAAATTTTTTTAAAATTTAAAAAAAAAAAAAATTAAAAAAAAAAACCCCCCTTTTTTAAAGGAAAAAAATTTTTTTTTTTAAATTTTTTTTCCCCAAAAAAAAAAAATTTTCCCCTTTTTTAAAAACCCCCTTTTTTTTTTAAAAATTTTTTTTTTTTTTTAAAAAAAAAAAAAAAATAAAAATTTTTTTTTTTTAAAAATTTTTTTTTAAAAAAATTTTTTTTGGGGGTTTTTAAAAAACCCCAAAAAAAACCCCAAAAAAAAAAAAAAAATTTTTTAAATTTTTGATTTTTTTTAAAAAATTTTAAATTTTCAAAAAAAATTATTTTTTAAAATTTCCCCTTCCCCAAAAAAAAAAAAAAATTTAAAAAAAAAAATCGGGGGGGTTTTTTTGGGTTTTTTTTTTAAAAAAAACCCCCGGGGGGAAAAAAAGGGTTTTTTTTCCCAAAAAATTTTTAATTTGATCTCAAACAGCAGGAAACAATTTGATCTACCATTAAGACAACATTTATAATTCTTGAACAGATATTGGCCAAGCTGGAGTCATTTTCCATCTTGCCAGAGGGTCTTTTTGCTTGGACAGACTATAGCCAACCAGTAGCCAATAGTTTACATCATCACAAGTTATTGTGAATGAGTTATAGTTTTTTATTCAATTCGGCTAGACTTAATTTTACGTTCAGGAAAATGGTCTCATCGACTGACTTGAATACTTTCTTATAGTTTTTTAATCGTTCATCGTTTTTAACTTTGACTTGCTTATACAATGTAATGTTGTTCCGGAAATAAAAGAATCTTGTTCTTTATTCGACTCTTTATTAGAATCTTTATTCGACTCACGTTCAGAGAAATGGCCTGATCGACCGGTTTGAATAGTTTTTATAATTTTGAATAGCGCTTTTTTCGATTTTTTATTCGACTTACGTTCAGAGAAATGGTTTTGATCGACCGACTTAAATTCCATGTTCTTCAGCTTCTGTATGTTCTTCATGCTGCGACACACCACCACCGGTTCGCTGTGAATGTTGAAGATGCGCAGTTTAATCTGCGCAAGCGTTTCAGTCGAATTGCCCAGTTTGGGGTCGTGCACAAAAGCACTGCCGCCCTTTCCCGTGCGCGAATTCGGGGGCTGTTCGCTGCATAGTGCAAACTGCAACAATAATCAAATAAAATTTCATTACAATAAGTTACGAGAAAAAAATTTTTCACTTTAAAACAGTACTCACGTTTTCGTTGCTAAGAAATCCAAGTATCTAGACGCTTGAACGCTGAACATGAGGCTCAGTGCCCCGAAACACGTTTGACAAGTAACGAATTCGTGAGTACTGTTGTTAAAGTGAACGTTATTAACGTAATTTATTGTAATTATCATAAACAGTTCAAGTAGGATCAAGACAAAAGAAGAAATTAGAATTTATGCAGTTTTTGGACTTTAAAACCCTTACAAAAAGATTCAATACATTCATCTATTCAAAAGATTTTGAATGTATATAATTTATTGTTTCAACTTAAAACCCGTTTTCATCTAGTTTAAATCATTGAACTAACCTATCATTTGTATACTAACCTATGTAGGCTACTATGTAGGTTTTACACTCACCTTCAGAGATTCGATAATAGTAGTTTTTCCGCAGCCGTTTTGACCCAGAATCAGTGTTAAGGGGGTTTGAAATTTGATTTCGCCCACATCCTCAGATTCGGGACCAAAACTTCTGATGCCGCTAATTTGAAGTCTGTCCAGGCGCGACATTTTCAGTCAACTAAAACAAAAATGAGAAAGTGATATCAAGTGGTTAAAGAACTAATTATCGGCTAATTGATAGAATTCATTTCTAGAGGTAGGCCTACCCTAATAAGAAGAGCTTAGTTCGCAATTCGAGATTGGAAAAAGTCAAGCCAGCTCTTGCCATACATCTTCATTGAGGTACGTATTGAAACTTAGTTAATTTCAAATTACTAGGTTTAGCCTTATCGCTATTGAAATAGCGATAATAGGCTATACTGATCCTGGAGTTCAATATTGAATCAGCAATTCAGTTTTATGAACAACTAGCCGGGCCTCGCTTCGCTCGCCTTCTCCGCTTAGCAGGGGCCCTTCCGGACCCCGATAGTATCGGCAGTGTGAGTGAGTCGAACAGGCTCGCTTCGCTCGCCTGTTAAACCTCTGCCAGTGTCAGCTGAGACAAACAGGCTCGCTTCCGTTCAGAAGGGATTCAAAATTTATTGAACACTGCATTTCTTGACCTAATCGGGACATGTTTACCAAATTTCAACATTTTCTGCCAATTTGTTCTCGGAAAATCTAAGAAAAACTCCGAAAATAGTAAAACGCTAATATTGAGCATAACCTTGGGAAGTATATCGGACATAGTTTAAAACTTGATTCAATATCTTCTAAATTACTTCATCTATAATCTCGGAACCATTGAATTAAATTTAAGGATTGGGTCAAAGGCGGAAGATATGCAACCTATAATACATCTATAATTTTGAAAACCAGATTACTGGCGTAATCTTGAACGTATTTCAAAAATATCAAACACAACAATTCAAGACCTTATCTGAACCTGCCCACCGAATATCAACATTTTCTGCTGATTGGTTCGAAAAATTAAGAACCCCCGAAAACTAAGAAAACTCGAATATTTAGCTTATCCTTGAAAATTTTTTGAAATCCGGGTTTAAATTGGACTTAGAGTCCCCACTTTACAGGGACAATTTATACATTTTTAGATTCAAAATTTCATTTTGAGTCGATTTCTGGTATCAAAACTTGCAGCCGGGCATCAAATAAGAAAGTTATAGCCCTTCATAGTTACTACTTTTAGTATGTCAATATAGGTTAAGTATTTGAATGTGACAATAATTATGTGTAAAAAATGATCAAATCTTTATGTAAAATAGCACGAAAACCATTGAGATCAAACTAAATTTGTAGCATTATTACTTTTTATATATAATAAAAAATGCAAGAAAAATAATTCAATTGTTCAAGGTTAGTTTTTACCTGAATCCATTTTGTAACAAATTTCAGCCATATAACTACTATTTGAGTCAATTTAACTGGTTGAATATCAATATCCGATTGCGATGACTGCAATTTTCATATACTTTTGAAAGCAATATTCAATATTATTCTGGAAAAATTCACTTTCAAAGATATAATAATGTGACCTTGCCCTGAAATGACCTTGTGACCTACTGAACTGAACTCAGTGAACTGACCTATTGTTGAAATAATAATGTTGAGCTTCAGAAAAAATAGCAAACACCACTAGCGCGCCCACTGTACAAAGAGTGCACTTATGAGAACTAAGGTGTCAAATATTAGTCTTGACTTCTACATATGTTGTCATCAACAGAGCCAATTGTTCGAAATGTTTTGATACCATAAGTTTCTGTACAAGAGCACACAGGATTTGAATTACATTTTCTGTGATAAGAGGATTACCGTATCAAATTTGAAAAATGTTTAATTACAATACTATTCTCAACTCATGCTGAATATTTAATAAAAAAAATTGATTTATGATAAGTGAAGTTTAAATAGGTAAAAGTGAGGTTTACCAGTCACCCTTCTGAAAGTCAAATTTTCATTTGCAATTGATTAAATATGGCCTACTGATGGAATTTTTTTTTAAAAATTACCATTTCTGAACAGTAGTTTTTAAATAAATGAAGTTTAAAGTTTGGTCTGCAGTTGCTACAATTTAAACTTAACTGGGATTCAAATAACCTAACCTGAGCTTCAACTAACATAATCTGAGCTCAAATTAACTAAACCTAAGGTTAGACTAACCAAACACAATGTTTAGCTAACCAAACCTAAGTTTCAGCTAACCAAACCTGAGTTTCAGCTAACCTAACCTAGACTACAGCTAACCACACATGAATTCAACTAACCTAACATAAGCTTTAGCTAACCTAACTTGAGCTTCAGCCAACCTAACCTAAGCTTCAGCTAATCTAACCCAGGCTTCAAAAGCCCCAACCAAGCTTCAGCCAACCTAACCTAAATTTCAGCTAACCCAATCAAAGCACAAACTAACCTAACCTGAGCCCAACTAACCTAACCTCAAACTAACCTAACCTAAGCTTCAGCTAACCCCTCCAAGCTACAGCTTAGCTAACCTAAGCTTCAGCTAACCTAACCTAAGCTTCAACTAACCTAAGCTTCAGCTAACCTAACCTAAGTTCAGCTAACCTAACCTAAGCTTCGGCCGACCTAACCAAAGCTTCAGCTAACCTAACCTAAGCTTCAGCTAACCCAACCTGAGCTTCAGTTAACCAAACCCAAGCTTCAGCTAACTGACCTAAGCTCCAGCTAAGCTAACCTAAGCTTCAGCCAACCTAACCTAACCTAAGCTTCAGCTAACTCAACCTGAGCTTCAGCTAACCTAGCCTAAGCTTCAGCTAACCTAACCTAAGCTTAAGCCAACCTAACCTAAGCTTCAGCTAACCTAACCTAAGCTTCAGCAAACCAACCTAAGCTTCAGCTAACTCAACCTAAGCTTCAGCTAACCTAACCTAAGCTTCAGCTAACCTAACCTAAGCTTCAGCCAACCTAACCTAAGCTCCAGCTAACCTAACCTTATCTTCAGCTCACCTAACCCAAGCTCCAGCTAACCTAACCAAGCTTCAGCTAACCTAACCTAAGCTTCAGCTAACCTAATCTAAGCTTCTGCTAACCTAACCTAAGCTTCCAGCTAACCCTAACCTAAGCTTAAGCTAACCTAACCTAACCTAAGCTTCAGCTAACTCAACCTGAGCTTCAGCTAACCTAGCCTAAGCTTCAGCCAACTTTACCCAAGCTTCCAACCTAACCTAAGCTTCAGCTAACCTAACCTAAGCTTCAGCTAACTCAACCTAAGCTCAGCTAACTCAACCTAAGCTTCAGCTTCAACCTAACCTAAGCTTCAGCTAACCTAACCCAAGCTTCAGCCAACCTAACCTAAGCTCCAGCTATCCTAACCTTATCTTCAGCTCACCTAACCCAAGCTTCAGCTAACCTAACCTAAGCTTCAGCTAACCCAACCTAAGCTTCAGCTAACCTAATCTAAGCTTCTGCTAACCTAACCTAAGCTTCAGCTAACCCAACCTAAGCTTCAGCTAACCTAACCAAGCTTCAGCTAACATAAGCTTCAGCCAACCTAACCTAAGCTCCAGCCAACCTAACCTAAGCTCCAGCCAACCTAACCTAAGCTTCAGCTAACTAACCCAAGCTTAAGTCCAACCAAGCTTGACACCCAACCTAAGCTTCTGCTAACCTAACCTAAGCTTCAGCTAACCCAAATCAAAGCATAAACTAACCTAACCTAAGCTCTAACTAACCTAACCTAAGCTCTAACTAACCTAAACCCTTGGCCTAACTAACCTTAACTCAAACTAACCTAACCTAAGCTTCAGCTAACTTAACCTAAGCTTCAGAATAGTTAAGCATCTAACTGGGAAATTATCTTCAGCATTTTATGTGGTAAGACGAATCAGAAACACCACTGATGAAAAACGGCCCTTTAACTGCTTACTATTCACTTTTTCTTCGCACCTGCAATACGGAATTGCTGCCTGGGGAGCTGCACCCCAAAACTGTCTCGACCGAATTCTAAGAATACAAAAGAAGGCAATAAAACAATCTTCCAAACAAATGTAATCGACCACTGTAAGCCTTTATTCTTAAAAAACAAAATTTTCACTGTAATATCAATGTACATCCTAGAAACTATAATTCTGCAAGTTCAAATCCACCTCTGAGAGGTGACCAACACAGCTTCAACACGAGGAATAAGACCAATTTTGATATCCCTCAATCGACTCAATAAATTTTGGAACTCTCCAATTTGCACTGGATCACGATTCTACAATTTACTTCCTCTACATCTCAAAACTATTGAGAGCAAACAATTATTTGTCTCCAAATTGAAAAATTATCTTATTGTTAAGCCATATTATTCAGTCTCTGAATATATGGAGGAGCATACTTCCAACACTTGCGGGGCTAGATTATTAACAACTATATTATTAGAACTTGACAATTATAATTCATGATTTGACAATTCCCTGGTCTTATGACTGCGGCGAAGACCCAAAAAAACTAAACTAAAACTAAACTAAACTCAGCTAACCCAACCTAAGCTTCAGCTAACCTAACCCAAGCTTCAGCTAACATAAGCCTCAGCTAACCTAACCCAAGCTCTAACTAATCTAACCTAAGCTCCAACCAACCTTAACTCCAACTAGCCTTACCTAAGCTTGAACTATTTCAACCTGTGCTTGAACTTTTTCAACCTGAGCTTCAACTAACCTAACCTAAGGTTAAACTAACCCAACCTCCAACTAACCCAACCTGACCTTCTACCAACTCAACTCCAACTAACCCAAACTGAGTGTTAACCAACCTAACCTAAGCTTCAACTAACCTAACTTCTAACTAATCTAACCTTCAGTCATAAATAAATCTTAGACTCATAATTACTGCATAATTAATGAGCTAGAAACAGCAAATTTTTATACATTTTGTCATCAAAAGAGCATACTTGCAACCAAAAATTTGACTCTATAGGAAGGGTGGCCGGTAAACTACACTTTAGCCAAAAAAGAATATTCCTACCAAGTCATATGCCATTTTGACGGGGGTGGCGTAGCTGAGTGGGTTGAGTGCTGGCGTCGCAACCCAAAGGTCCTGGGTTCAAACCCAGGTCAGACCAGAAATTTTTCTCAAGCCACTTCCCCGTGTTTCGGATGGACACGTTAAGCCGTCGGTCCCGGCTGCCTAAAAACAGTCGTGAAGTCATGTCAGAGGCCCTGAAATTGATCAGGACACCTGAAAACTCTGACACCAGACCTGAGCCAGCCAGGTTACACGAATATTATTATTATTATATGCCATTATGACCATAATTGTGAGCATTGTGAGCATCAAAAGATGTTTTGATGTTAGTGACAAAAAACAGCTAGTGGACTAAAAACAGCTAAATCTATAAAATTTCTGGGCGTTACAATAGATGAGGGATTAAATTGGAAAGAACATATAAAAAATCTCACAACGAAGTTGAACCGTGCCTATTATGTAATTCTTAAGTTATCTCATTCAGTTGATAGAAATACACTTATCACCGTATACTATGCCTATGTCTACTCCCATCTATGTTATGGAAATATTTTCTGGGGAAATTCGACTGACAGTTATAAAAATTTTTAATTTCAAAAAAGATTATTAGAGTAATTTTTGGTTGGAGAGCTAGAGATACATGTAAATCTATTTTTCAGGATTCACAGATCCTCACTTTGCCTGCCATCTACATATTTCATTTATTCATTTTTATAAAGAGTAATATCCATAAATTCAATTTTTGCACAGACAAACATAACTATTCTATGCGTAATCAGAGCTTGCTATCATTTCCTATTCACAGACATGCCTCTTACAAAAGAAACCCTTCTTATTCAGGAATAAGATTATATAATAAGTTACCCGAGTCCATCCGTAAAATAGATTCATTGCCCTTGTTCAAAAAAACTATCAAGTCAATGTTAAATGAGAAAGTCTACTACTCAGTGGCAGAATTTATTGATGATAGATTTTGAGGTGAATTTTGTTCAATTATTGAGTTATGAATATTCTATAACTGTGACTTAAAATGTTATTGATTTTATTTTATGATTCTATCATACGTTATTATATATTATTATGTAACAATATTTAATGATATATATCTGACAATTTACCTATCAAACGGGAATATTCCCGGAAATTGATGCTATGTAATGATGATAAATAAATAAATAAAACAAAGTGAGTTAGCCTTCATTTTATTATGTTGATGATTATATTATATTATGTCGATGATGTGTCAGACTAGACAAACAATAGGTCGATACTAAATAGTCACCCATGTTAGTATTGCTGAAGAATACTATATAATACTGTAATACAATACTTATCAATTAGTATTTATCATATAAGTAAGTTTATACTATGATAGTGATAAATCATAATATGACTGTAGTTAATAATACTGAAGTAGTTATTATTATTTAGTCGATGGTCAACTGAATTCAGGAAATGAAGAAATGATGACAATTGCATTGGCTTCGGGATCAGCATCAAAACAAAACAACAGACTGCAGACAACAATGGTCGGCATCTGGTATGGCCTATGAAATTCTACAGTAATTCTTGTTAAATTTTGCTATTATTATTAAATATTATTTTATAGAGAGTATTATTATTGATAGGGTATTTCATCATTAGATATTTAAATTTTCAAGGTTTTTCCAAACTGACAAATAATTCAATGGCCAAAATTCCATTCTCAACATGAAATATGCCAGTACCTAATCCAGCACTCAACTGAGGTAAATTATGTTTTTGACTAAATTTTGTAATATCTTTAAAACTACTAAAGATACTGATTTCGTTTTGGTCTCAATGGATTTTTCGTGATATTTTACATAAGATTTGATCATTTCTACACGTAATTATTGTCACATTCAAATACTTAACCTATCTTGACACACTAAAATGAGTAACTTTGAAGGGCTATAACTTCCTTATTTGATACCCGGCTGCAAGTTTTGATACCAGAAATCGACTCAAAATGAAATTTTGAATCTAAAAATGTATAAATTGTCCCCGTGAAATGGGGACTCTAAGTCCAATTAGAGCCGAAATCCGTTCTTAGCCCGCATCTAAACGTCCAACTGGACATGCCTGCCAAATTTGAACGCATTCGGTTCAGTTGATTTTTAGTTCTGGTGATGAATGAATGAATGTCATTTCGCTTTTATATAAATATAAATGAGCAATAATTACGCTACAGTTTAAAGATTATTTACGAATAGGGAGATGAGAACTTTATGAAAATAGACTGAAAATAAATAATAGAATGTCACAAACCAAGTTAATCCAGTGTATGATGAAAACGCTTTGAAAGGTTTAAACAATTAAATTACCGTATTATTATGCATTGAATACAGAGTAGGCCTATCTTACTTGAAAGATACTGAATACAACTATGGCTCCAACAATTTTTAAAATCAATATACGAAAATTATAATTAAAAATACAGAATGTAAGCTATCATGGATAGTTTAGATTAGCATTAGATTGTAGAACAATGAGCAACAGCAACACACTTTAATTCTAACCTGAAAAATTATGCTCTAGTCTGGACATCTGGAGCTGGACTGGACCAAAGTTTGCCGGTATTATTTCAGTGTTACCACCACCACCTGTTCTGTTTCTCAAGGGCATTAGAACCTGGCTCGAACAAGGTCTATAGAAGAAGGTCGGGACACGTGTGCCATATTGAGTCTCAAAACAGGCGGTAGATTCAAAAGAATTTCAAAGCTCAAACATCTGCTTATGAAATTTGCTTATTCTGCCCAAAAAATTACACTTTCATTCAAAGTCACTACAGCTGTGATTAAAACTCAATAAGACTAGCTTTGAAGTTTTGAATCTACCGCCCGTTTTAAGACTCAATATGGCACCCGTGTCCCGACCTTCTTCTATAGACCTTGGGCTCGAAACTCGACTCTAGCGCTCTCTTATCTAACTAGTAAGCCCCATGGGCTGAAGAACTCGCGTGGAACCCTCAAAGTCAACTTATGGCTTTAATTATTTGAAAATATGAACCACAAATCATACTAATACTATACCTAGATTCATTGAATACTGATGAATGATTCCTTTTTGTGAGGATATAGTTATGTACGTTATATTTTGATCAATCGTTCGATCATATTTAGATACAGCATTATCTGCAACTCTTCTGCCGCCAATGCACCAATAGAAACGTAGGCCTACTTGTTCAAGACGACTTGACTGCAAGAATTCAGAGTAGACCTATTAACTGAACATTGTTCAGTGAACAATTCTAACAAATTTACAAATATGGATGTAATAACTTTCCCTTATTTTGTCTGAAAACCATACATACTATTGAAACTTCGTGTAGAGTCTATTCATTATCTAGGTATGATGAAAAGTCTTAAAATAACAGAAGGGCGGATTAGAGGAAAACTAAGGAGAATTTGGTGTTTAGCCAATAATATGTTGGTTCTGTTTTCTTTCAGCTCAAAGAACACCGTGATAGTACTTGAGTTAGTTCTCTTTGGAATACTCTGTAGAGTCATATTGACCGCCTCTTGTTCTAAACAGAATTTGTAAATTATTTAGTGTATCAAATTGAAAACAAACATTGTAGAGATTTGTTCAAGAATGGAATTTTTTTAGTTCAGTATTTCCATTCGGATAAATCGTATAAATTATTAGAGATCTCCTTAATAGCATTCTTCAAATCCCATAGAAAAGCACGGCTGACTTATTTATTAGTCTTACTTATTAAAGCGGAGAGTGTAGCGTTAGGCCCATTTTACACGGGCATGGGAAACGCGGCGTTTACGTCGCGTCGAAAACGTACTTGACAGAAACCATTGTGTTAAATGGGCGCGCGTTTATCACGCCCGTGTAGACAAGCCCATTTAACACAATGTGATACTTGATACTTGAAGTCTTCATCTTTGACCAGCAGGGCTGGATTGATTGCGTCAAGGGTGGGCTAGACAATGTCGCCCAAGTTGTCCTCAAGGTACTTCCTCAATGAGTAATATGCTCTGCCAATAAGCCAGGACTTGAATTTTGTCTTACATCTGCTGTCCTCCAGACACTTTACTGCAGCCGGCAGCCTGTTGAACATTTTGAGGGCCAGGTTGGGAAAGCAGTCTTTCTTCTTATTGAGTCTACAGTATGGGACATTTAGTGAAAAGCCACGTTGTAGATTCCGGCCATGAAGTTCCACTCTTGTTGTAAACAGGTTCACATTTGTCTTTACATACAGTAAGCTTACAAATATGTAATTGCTGTAGACTGTAAGTATTTCCAACCATCAAAAAATTGGCTGACAGTGGTCCAAATAGCCACTTGAAGAAATTATTTGGACTGCCTTTTTTTGAAGTAGTAGAATAGCCTCACAACTAGGGACATGGCCCCACAACTGCAGGCCATAGCTCAGATGACTATGGAAAAGTCCATGGTATATGGATATAAGATGCTCCTCCAATAATAAAGGCTTCAGTCTTCAAAGCAGGTAGACAACTCGTGATAACTTTTTGCAGACATTCTCAGTGTGCTCAATCCACAGCAGCTAGGAGTCAAGATCAAAGCCCAAAAGCTGGACTGTCTCTAGTTGACATTGCTGGTTGAAGCTACACATCAAAGTCTGGGTCTTATTAGCATTTTGAGGCTCAGCTTATTGTGTTCAAACCAGTCCTTGGCCTGGTTGAATATCTCATTTGCCTTCATGGATGCATCTTCTGGTGATTTTCCACTTGAACAGATGGTGCTGTCATCAGCAAATAGTAGAACATTGCCTAGCAGGCTCAAGTCATTAATAGCAATGATGAACAAGACTGGGCCCATGACTGAGCCCTGTGGCACACCATGTTTTACCATAAGTGGGGAAGATAAAGCTCCACGGATTGATACAACCTTCTGACAATCCTGCAGATATGAGCCCAGCAGCTGTAAAACTGGTCCTTGAACACCATACTTCTCTAATTTTTCCAGTAGGATTTTGTGAGGAATACATTTGAAGGCCTTAGTCAGGTCGGCTAGAATCATGGATACTGAGCCTCTCTCTTCAAATGCATCCAGGACCTTGGAGACCAGCTCTGATACAGCAGTCAAGGTTGACCTTCTCTCCTTGAAGCCATGTTGGGAATCTGAAAATAGCCTATTTGCCTCAAAGTGGGACACCAGCTGATTCTTCACAATAGTTTCAAACAACTTGACCATCACTGGTACAATAGAAAGTGGTCTGTAGCTGGATGTTGATTGAGAATCACCCTTCTTATAGATAGGTACTGTGCACACTGCCTCGAGCGCCTGTGGAAACACCCCTTGATCAAAGCAGGCATTTATTACTACCAAAAGGGGGTAAGCTACTGCACTTGCAACAAATTTCAGCACTATCACATTCATGCCATACACGTCTGGACTATGTGAATTTTTAAAAGATTTAATTACCCTCACTACCTGAGATGGGTTGACAAGTCTCCATTTGTTGAGCCTATTATTTGTATTGAAGGCCTCTGCAAAGTTTAGGTAGTCTTTGCTTTCATCAGATGATGTGGAATCCACAATTCAATCCACTTCCTCAGGATATCCCTGTTGAAGGTGTCTGGACTTGGTGTACATTTCATAATTGGACTTTCAAGTCTTACTAAGCAATTCTAGGCTGCCTTACAGGGATTTGGGGCCTGCTGGATTTTTTAATATTGGCAAGCCTCTTTGCACAGTCAACTTGCTGCCTATAAAATTTCTTGGCTCTTAAGTAATCAGAGTATAGACTGTCCCTTGCTAAGCCCACCTTAAACATATCTGTGGTGCAGGTTGACAATGTAATTTTGTATCTCTGTCAGGTCACTTGTAAACCATGCTTTGTCTGGCTTATAACCGTAGTTGCTTGGCAGATTTGCATTTAGAGTTTTTAGTGGGAGGACAATGTTGAAGTAATACTTGAAACAGTTGGAAAAATCATTGGAGATAAGTTTGGCTGGTTTTTTCAGAAATAATGCTATCCCAATCAATATAACTGACAATATTCCTCTGAATTCATGAAGTCTTTCCTTGTTGATAACTCTGGTCTGCTGAACATAATTTTTCTCCCAGGGTGCTGGAAGAGAGTTATTCACTGGGTTCACATTGCTGGGTTAGGTGGCTCGTTGGAGGAGTGATAAAGCGCCGGTCTGATAACCAGGTGGACCCTGGTTCAAATCCCAAGCAGACAACAATTTTTGACCACAGCACAATCACATAGATACGACCACCCCGTCTTTCGGAGGAGACAATAAGCCATTGGTCCTGACTACCTAAAAAGTAGTCGTCATCTATCAACCATTTCATTACCCACGCACAAGCCTATGAGCTTATGTGGGCTTCACCCTCTTAAACAAACAAACATCAACATCCAATGTCACAGGCCAATGATCAGCAATCACAGGGTCCCCAACAATAACTGAATACTCCTAGGAATTGAGATTTGTAGCCGCTGTATCCAGGCAGTTATGTCCTCTGGTAGGACTTAGATTGCTAATAAAAAGGCCATGGCTCCTCAATAGATTGGCAAAATATTTTGTATTTTCATTAACAATATTCAATGGAATATTGAAGTCACCTCCTAATAAAATATGCTTGCCTAAACTGCTCAGAGCAGACAGGCATTTGTCAAGTTGATAAAAAATATATCAATATTCCCACTGGGTGAATGATACACAGATAAAACAAAAATTGAAAATTCTAAAACCTCTACACCTGAGAGTTCAATGTCCATTTCAATACAGAAATCACTTAAATCAATTGGTGTAGTATTATACTTGTCAATAACATAAACAGCAACGCCCCCGGACCCCGGTTTTATGACTATTGCGTGTATAAACTGATTTTAAAGCTAGATTAGAGATGTTTTGATAGGCATATATTTCTTCATGAGTTAGCAAATGCTCACTGATACATAATATATCAGGATAGAAGTTATCTGTAAATAGCGAAATCAAGTTCATTTTGGTTCTTATACATTGCACATTCAAGTAGGAAACTCTCAATTTGTCATACTCATAATTTGGTTTACACTTGGGCCTACCTTGAGTGAGTGTGCTGAGGTTATCTTCAGTGGTTCAGTCCCTTCTAAGGCTCGGTGCACATATGCGATAGCGGCTCAGCTTGACGCCAGCGGGGGCTCTGAGAAACCCCGTCAGCGGTTTGGCAGTACTATAGTCTGCGAGATTTTTCTTGTTACTTGCCCCTCTCTTTCAGAGAGAGAGGCCGGATACTCTGTCCTTTACTAATCTCCCCCACTACCTAACTGCTTTATTGAGTGGGTGTGAGTGAGCTCTCGCGTCACAAGTCTCCAGCTCACCCCTCCACCCCTCCTTTGCCCGAATGATAATAAGAGTAAAAGAAGAAAATACAAACTGAAAGGAACCGACTTGCGAATAGGCTAAAGGCAAAGGTGGAACAAATTGTATTGTATTATGAGGAGAGTTAGAGTCAGACGATGTGCTCATCACAATAACGAAAGACAGAATGACACGGCGCATCTATTTTTGCGCAGCTCAACTTGTCATTCTAGACTCCACTACAGTACTGTGTTGTCGTGGAGGGGGAAGTCGCTTCCCCTAACGCTATGTAACAAGAAATTTCTCGCAGACTATAGCAATCAAATGGAGCGGTGCACAGTTCAGCGGTGCGATCATCAAGCGATGGCTGGATCGCGGCGGGGCCAAAACTGTCGCCGAGTACTGCCTCACCGCATTTCGGTCGCCGTTGTTTTCCAAGAAATTCACTTCTCTACAAAAATTTGAAATGCGTAAAAATAGAGATAGGAAAATTTTGATTCCAGATTTGGATTCAGCGCCATCTAATTAGTAAGAACTCACGTAATTGCTCAAAAATAATGAAAAATAAGGAAATTATTTTTTTCAATTTTATACAGTAATCTACTTGGGTTATTTCTAATCAATATCATAGTCATCATTAACATATATATTACATTATCATGTTGGCCTATTATTTAAACTATGAGCTATCATTATAACAACTATTACTATGAAAAATATTATATACGGTATATTTCTATGTATTATATTGATATAATATAATAGTTTAATATTCCGGTTTATAATAAAAGTTTCAACAAGATTATTTTCCCTGAGTTGAACAAGGAGTAATAAATTTTATTTCTTAGTTCAGCTTTACTTTTAATACAAACTTCAGTCTCCTCTTCCCTGATATCTTATCTTTTTGTCTGGTTTAATAATTTTGTCAAGTAAGTACAGTAGTGTGCGGATACAATGGATTCTTGAAAGTTATGTGTACTTTAATGCGAAATAGATTCATTTCATCCTATCTATAGGCGGTGTCACCGGGGGACCTGGCCTTGTTAAAAATATTTGCTGTATATCATATATACTATTAGCTACCCCAAGACTCTGATGCCCGGTTTTTCCAAGCACACTGAACGTTGAGGGACCCTCAAATTTTGATAAACAGCTGACATTTTCCATGATAAGTATAGGAAATCTAGTAAACTTGAGGGTCCCTCAAATTTGAGTGCTTTGGAAAAACCGGGCACTAGACTCCCACATGGGTGGTAAACTCTGCCCGAGTTTTTATCCAATAACTCTATGATTCGAAGTTTTATCTTTTGAAAGATTTAATAGTGGAAAAAGTTTTATGTCAATGAATTTTGCGTGTGAGACCGGATCAAGTAGACTACATAGTACTGTATAGTTAATTCACAGAAGTCGCTGAACATCTTGGAAACAGTAACATTATTATAATTAAACGCAATACGTGACTTTGCGTATTTAGACCTATGATCAATCAATTGGAAAATGAAACTAGAGAAATAAGAACCTCGAGATCAACAGTTCAATAGGAAATCATCATTTCAATGCAATATCAGAAATTCAAAGATGTAGGCCTATGTGTCATCACTATTATTTTACACAAAACTGCAAACTGTTTTGACTTTACAGTATCTTGATTCCCTGGGACAGTAGGTTAGTTAAAATAGAATTCCTAGTATTGGCTAAGCTAAAAAAAAACATTGAGCATCGTCAAAGAAACTGTCATGATCGAAGTTCAGGAATGGACCAGAGAGAGGTAATGAGGTTCAATTTTGAGAATAAAAGTTGATATTTAAAATATGCAGTGTTTTGAATTTATAAATAAACTCCTCCGGTTCAACATGTTTATTGTTATAGAATAAGTATTTTTTCTATAATTATTTCTAGGACTTTGGTCTATATCAGAAATTTTCTGCGCATCTGTTTGCGCATGCACGTAGACTTTGTAGTCAGTTTATGCTAGGCACTTGGAAAAGAAACATTGTCAGTTCGCGATGGAAACATTCGAAACTGAGTTATTTATTAGCGCCATTCACGTGCAATCAGCTATTTGGGATACTGCTTCCAAGTCCTATCACGATAGGATTAGGAAGAGAGCAGCTTGGGAGGCAGTATGTGAGAAGGTTATCAAGGGGTTCGCGGAAAAATCGGATGCAGAGAAAGGTGAAATAGGTAAGTGGCTGATCTTTTACTATCTTGTGATTCTATAAGGCTCAAATGTTATTATCAGTTGTTGTTTATTCCGGAAAATAGAGGTTTTCAATGTATGGCAAGTTGATCAAAACTGATAACTTTCTATCAAGTGTAAAAAAAAAAATTTTTATTAGAATAGTTGGAATGTCAAAATAATAATTTGATATTTGTGATGAATTGATATATTTTCATTTGCTTACTTTTCAACAAAAAATGAACATTGGATTTTTTGTTATAATTACAATATTCGGTAACTCTGTCATGTAAACACCGAATGAAAGTCCAACTCCATATTGGACAGAAAGCATTATTACAGATTAGAGTCGAATTTCCAGCAGTTCTACTGCCCTATAGTTATAAAGTATTCAACTCTTCATAGCAAGATTATATTATGTGACAAATAAAGTATCTGCAGTATCGTATAATATAATTATATTATAAATTAATCACATGATATTATCAATCCTATTCTAGGCTACTACTCTATAATTTTAGTATTATTAACATTCAATTTTTACATGACAATTTTTTCCAGGCTGAAGCCAATGCATGAAATATATTACAAGGTTTATACTTATTACAAAATAATCAATAGGATGGAACAAAACCAAAATTATAATTAATATAGTAAACAATTTGAATTAACAATAAACAACTGATTTTCACTAGTTGTCTGGTCTGAATGAAATTAGCACTGTGCACTGAATGAAACCATAACTTAATTACTCGCTGACAGGCAGTACTAAGAACTCCTTTTTTTCTTGGAAGGGTTTGAAATTCCTGTAATTGTAGTATTCTTTTCAAATAACCATTTATTCAACAGAATAGTACATAGTCTTTGATAATCTACTTTTTTTAAATTTTCAAGTGTAAACTTATACAGGCCTACCAGTAAGTTACTTCAAACATAATTTAAAATTTCAACTTGTAATAAATTCTACAAAACTTTTATCATATAGAGTTACTACTGTAACTGTTCATTTTCCGATTTGTTTAGAAATTTATTCAAGTGGGTGTTTATTTAGTCCACCTTCTCATCTATTTCTTATCTGAAAGAGTTTTTTTCACTTTTCCTCTAATTCTATAATTTTCTACATTTTAATGCGGTCTTCTATTTTTTTCTTTCCTTCTTATCTCTTTGATTTCATAAATTAGCCGTTCAGCACCAAATATTTCAAAAGAAATTTTGAGAGAAATGAGAAAAAAAGATAAAATGATACAAATGATGACTATTCCGTTTTGTGAAAAGCAACACAAATTTGAAAACGAATGTACACCAGCTGGTCTGATGTTTGGTCTTGCCAGACCAGAAAAAAATTTGTGGTCTGGCCTGAAACGCAATTCTCCTATCTTCCAATGTTTTCTCTGGCCGTAGTGATTTGGTTCCAAATTTGGAATGGTGGCCGCGCTAGTGTACCTTTAACATTGAAAGTATACAGCTGTGGTCTGGCTCTGGTCTTGCGTTTGGTCTGGACTTGGTCTGACTAGTGCGCATTACTTCATGTGATCTCCATTTGATCACGTATAATTCCGTGTTTCTCTGGCTGTAAGTTAGTCTGGTCTGAGTCTTGGTCTGGTCTGAGTCGTAGCAGTGCGCGTTCAGC
>CM029548.1:2580659-2621155 GCA_017141385.1 Sogatella furcifera | reverse complement strand
TTGTATTTATATTTTTCACATAGAATAATAAGTCAGATTCTAGTTTGAAATTCATCATATTGTTATGATTTTTAATTTTGTATCGGATATTTATTATATTGTAATATCATTATGTTTAACAATAAAAAAATATGCTATTTCTGTCTTATTACTTCTGCAGAATAGCAAGTTGAACTATTGCTATTACGCTTGGCTAGGCCCATATTGCCGCCATCTTGTTTTGTACATTAAGGTCTGAGAATTGATAGATGGTTATGTTCCAACTATGGCTATCCATGTCATAGGAAGTCTTTCGATCCTTGGAATTTTTGGAAAGCATTGGGAAAGGGTGTGATAGAGCACAAGTAGGGAAAGCAAGCGCACTAATCAGAAAAGTTAGCTAACTAATTTTAGTACTCAAAGATAGAAGAAGTAGTTAATTTTGATCCAAGCAATAATATCATGTTTTACTTTTTTTGTTATCATGGCACAGCTAATATATTGTTCTGGAATGGACTGCATATCGGAGATCAATCCTAGTGTATTTATTTATTAGATACATTACAAATTATACTGATTTCTATACACAGCAGCTCGTCATGGATCAAGAATCCACCTTCTTGATTTATGTATTCATTCCACTTGACCGTTCTTGCTTTTCTTTTTCTTCGTTAAGTGCTATTGTTAATAATATTGTTGTATTGGTTTCAGGATGATACCGGCACACTGAAATCGTCTATGATTATGTACAGAAAGTACATTGAAAAGCTGCAAGTGCCCAGACCGTGCTGTCCCCTGTGTACCCGTCAGTTCAACGCCAATCAGGAGGCTATAGAACTCGCTAAGTCGGTCAGTCATTCTCTTCTCTTGCTAATTCGGTTTCTTTTATCTATCTAATTCTTACTATAGTCTGTCCAAGCGAATAAGACATTCTAGTGAGATAGTAAAATGACTCCAGCTCGGTCAATATTGATTCATTGGTCTCAAATTGTAGGAAACATTCTGCTCTACAATTTCAGGCTAAATTTATAATCTTTCAACCAATATTGACCGAGCTGGAGTCATTTTATCATCTTGCCAGAATATATTCTTTGCTTAGACAGACTATACTGTCTTATTCTTTCTTCTTTATCTTGTTCCCATTCCAGGAATCAGTTTTTATGTAAAAGGTTGTGCGGTTTCGTCTGCTCCTTGTGCGCTCCAACAGCTGATGTTGTCAAGTAGAGTTGTCATTCGAATATGCCTAATGTATGAGAATTAAGATTCATAATTACTCGCTATTGGTTTTATCAGGACCACCTAAATACCGGACCTGAGTGTACAAACAAGATGGCCGCCGTATGTGGTGGACTAACCTACTGCCATCAGCTAGGTTCCAGCTCTCTCTAATAACTTATTACTGTTTGAAATAGTTTTTAAGAATTCAAATAAGGTTTTTATTAAAGAAGTAATTATTTGATAGGGTAACAGAACTTTATTTATTCTCATCACATGAATTCACATGCACATAGCTCAATTATCTTTATTGTATTCTAGCCTAAGAATTCAATGTTCTCAATTTTTGCGACTTTGTTTGCTTGGACAACTGATTATTATTCTTCATGTTGCAGTAATTGATCTACATGTTTGTTCTTCAGTTCAGAAGTCAGCTCCTCAAATCCCATCATTTCAGTCCACTCCTTGTAATTGAATTCATCACTGAGCAATGCCTGATTCAGTTGTTCCTCAGGATATTTTCTTTTTGGAGGCAGGTTCACTACTTTGTAATAAGGCTGATTTTGAAAAATTGTAGGAAACGCACCATCACATAGTTTTACATTTTTCTTGGAACAGTCACAGAAGAACCATCTTTACACAAAAGCTTGTCTTCTTCAATAATGTCTGATGCTCTAGAATGATTGATAAACATAGCCAAATTATTAGTGACTTCATAATCTTTCTATGCTGGATACACTTTGTCCACTTTTTCCTCAACTCTATTTCTTTTGGAAAATTAAATATTGTCACTAAAGGGGGTTTTCTATAATAGTTCGATTTACACCCAGGGACACAACAATTTCTAGACATGTTTGATTAAAACTGTTCATACTTATTGTAGCATGTTGCTGTAGGCTAAATGTTGAGTTGCAGATGAGTAATCTACGGTTGAATAATATGAAATTGTTGATTGAAACACTGAACAGTAAATAGGCTACACTTCCAATACTGAACACTCACTATATATACATATGAATTTTAAATATACATTTCACTATACATTTTGAATTTTAAAAACTTTACTATTTACACTTTGAATACTTGAAACACTTACTACACACTTTGAATACTAAAAAAATCTAATTTGAATCTCGATTACATCTTAAATAATCAATTATAGAATGATAATCAATCAATTTATTATAAGACTCGCAAAAATTCACCGTTGCAATTGTAAACAAACTCCACTTAACAACAACTGAATACTTTAATACTGATGACAGCATGGCAGTGTCAGCTGAGTTGAGACTCCACCACATATCGGCGCCATTTTACCTAAAAATTTTCACACAGGCGCAGGTCCGGTATATGTGCAGTATCTCAGGCAGCGATTGAGAAAACTGAATTACGCTTTTGGGCAGCTGGGGCGAGTGTTGGGCGCTGGTCACTGCAAGAGCGTTTACCATGCTTATGTGCAGTCTCTGCTTGAATATGGCATCTTGGCGTGGGGTGGAGCCTCTTCCAATGTCCTGCGGCCCCTTGCAGTTTTACAAAGAACACTGATTAAGACACTATTATTAAAAAATAGCAGATACCCAACTCATCTACTTTTCCAGGAATTCCCAGTTTTAAATATTAAACAGCTCTTCATTAAAAACCTTCTAATTTTGATTAATAAGAACAATTCAATTTTTACAGAAATTCAGCATAACTATCCAACAAGAATTAGATTAGGTCAATTCCGCAACTTCCAAATCCCTCGTCTTGAAAACTCAATGCAGTCATTAAATTCTTTCCATCTAGCCCACTGGCTATACCGTAATGCTCCTGCAGAAATTCTAGCAAGAGGGGGTAGTAGCGTCGCCGCCTACAAGCGCAGAGTGAGTGGGTGGCTTCTCAGTATTGGCCCAGTGGCTGCAGGTGCTCTTTTGCAGTCTCCATACGTTTAAAATTATAGCATCTCTCAGTCGTCCTTACCTCTCAGTGCAGTTTTTTTCTCTTTTTTTCTAACACTTGATTTATTAAGTTTTTTTATTAGATTATTGTCCCCTAAGCGTCGCAAATTATCGTCATTATTACTATAATAATAATTATTTTTTATTTCATCTTATTACACATATTTATAATACACAACTTTTGGTAATATTAATGTTTATTTAGAATTATATTGCGAAGGCAGAATGATCAACTGATAGCTTTCTATAAATTAATTCACTTTTCTCTTCTTCTGTCTGAATCGACTCCTCCATGCACACGGACTTATCGTCCAAGCATGGAGTAATATTCATTTACATTTATAATTTGTTTTTAAATTAATATTACATTTCTTACTTATCGCCTGTACTAGTGTTTATAAAATATTGTGTAATGTATCAAGTAATGAATGAATTGATTTGATTTGATTGATTGATTTAGGAGGTTCTGGTTTTATGTTGCAAGAAAGAGGAATAGCTTAATTAATTTTGTTTGTCTCGGCTGCCCTAAAGCGATTTTTCAACGGGTAAATGATATACTTTCAACAAGATACAATATAAAACATGTTTTTCAATTGAAATAAAAATCGTAGCACCATTTTCAATTATTTTTTATAAACATAAAACATATATCAAAGCTATCGTAGATTTTATCAAAGTATATATATAAAGCTGTCGTCAAAAAGTTTGACTGTAGTTTCTTGTAGGTGGTTGTACCTGCTAACAGCTGATGTAAATCATTTGTAAACCGCTTTTGATTTCAAAAACATAATCGAAACATAGATAAAGGATTACCCTAATTGACAACATCAGTTGTTGGAGCGCACAAGTAATAGACGAAACCACGCGTCAGCTATATAAGTAAGTTATAATTCATTTTAACTTTTATGCACGGGAATTATTGTATTTTTTCATAAACTGATGAAATGAATGCTGAATTGGACTGTGATTTTTCAGTTGGAATCGAAACTGAAAGAGCTTCCCACCCGGCTGGCGTCAGTTACTGACGAACAGAAAAAGTTGGACGAGAAGCTGTGTCGGCTGCAACAGCTGCGACCCGTCTTCAAACGCGTCAACACGCTCAACGAAACCGAAATACCCGAATTGAGGTGACACTTTCAACCTATTAATTTGAAAAATTGATTTTTTGTTAGTGTGCTACCATAAGATGAAGCCATCCATGATTTATAAATGTATGATTGAATAATGGTAGTTTCCCAATCGCTTTGGTTACAAATTCCTTAAGGTACAATTCCCAAACGGATCTAAATGCGCTGCTCGAGCTGCCCAACTCTAGCTGCTCCACTTCAGCCATCACAACTCTATCAACATAACTGTATTATATATGTTAACTTTGTTCTAAATGCTAATAATGAATAATAAATCAATAAATAGTGAAATTTACTTGAAAATGACTTGATGAGAATGACTTACTTGAAAATGAATAATAAATCAATAAATAGTGAAATTTACTTGAAAATGTCTTGAAAATTCTTGAAACTTGAAACATGACTTGAGAAACTTGAAAATGTGAATTTCACTATTTATTGATTTACTATACATTAGTAGCCATAATAATAGAGTAAACACTTATAATATAGTTATGTCAATTGGGTTGTGATGGCTAGAGCAGCGCAGCTAGAGCCGGGCAGCTCAAGTAGTGCATTTAGGGCCGGGCAGCTCAAGCAGTGCATTTAGAGCCGGCGGCTCGAGCTGCTGCTTGGGAATCGTACTCTATAGTACTAATCGTTGAAAGAAATTACCACAAGGATATTGAAAGATATTGTCAAACCACAGGTTTTTTAAATGTATATAAACCACCGATTTATTCAATTTGTGGTTCGACAATATCTTTTCATTTAATATGTTTAACTTTAGTCTGGTTGAGCAAAGAAGACATTCCTTCAAAATTGCCAATTGAAAAGAGAATGTAACTACGCATGCGCAGATCTGAAAATGTTGTGTAATATCAGCTGGTGAAACGTATAAGGAACAGACGTAACCGTTTCAAATCTCAAGAATAATTCTAATTTTTTATAATGAAAATTAAAATAATCTCAATTTTTGCAACAAGCTATAACTCTGTTCTCTAGTCAGCTGGTTCGGTACAGTTTCTAAGACTATAATATGCAGACAAGACTGGCGGCTCGTGCCCATGAAACAGGTGAAGTGCTGTATAGTAAAAGATACTGGCACTTCACCTGTTTCGTGGGTACGAGCCGCCAGTAGCAGACATCATCAGCTATTAAAACTTACAAGACAGATGAAACTGCTTCAATTTTTGTTGCGAACTTGCAAGATGTATCTGCTATTTACTAAAAATGTATTCCTAGTTTTTTTTCAAATTTCACCTAAATTTGTTTTCAGTGATGAGTTGAGCGCCATTTCGAAAGAAATCAGAGAACTGAGCGAAGAAATCGCAACAATGGAGGGTGATTTGGAGATTGGCCTCAGACAAGATGAGAACCTGGCCAAAGACATACAAGTTGACGTCATCAATTTGGACCAGAAAATGATCGAGGCGCGCAACATTGAAAAGGAGATTGAGAAGCTGAGAGCGCAAATTCCGGCTACTGGTTAGTGCAGAAATTTTTTTGGATTCCAATTAATTTTTAATTAATTTCAATTGATTACAGTTTTTTCTTATAAACTTTTGAATCGATAAAAATACTTCATATATCTATAAAGTTAACAAGAATTGTAATTAAACTATACCTCATTCACAATGTCTTGAAACAAAGTGAACAAACCCACAATTTAATCTAGTTTCGAACTTATTACTTATCAAAATTTGTTATAAAGACGTTTTGGACGTTAGTCTGTGTTTTTAGCCAATAACTTTATTATTTCCTGTAAATGGATAAATAAATAAATGTAAACAAACAGGGCTACTACTGTTGCTATGACAAACCATAGCAACGATACGACACTCTCCCGTCGAAAAAAAATAATGACACACACGAACAAACACTTACGCATTGCCAATGCTAAGACGTGTCTATGCTACGTCGTTTATTGGTGATGGGTTTGTCGTGGCTAAAGTAGCCACCCTAAACTTACACGTACACACACACGCAAAAAGTTTGCCAATTTTATCTCAAATAATCCTAATAATTTTCATTTACAGAATTTTTTACTATACAATACAACAATCAACGTTAGCATCATAGTTAACCCATTCTCAAACACTTTGCACATTAAAATGTTCAATTAATGAAAATCAAAGTACCCTTTTTAAGATATTTTTATTTTGCTACATAAAAATATTTTTAAAATGTTACTTTTTCATTAATTATTGGAATTATTAATAAATACAGTAGCCCTGAGAAAAAAATAAGTACTTTGCACATTGTATGTGTTTGTAGGTAGTGGGAAGAGACGTAAGGCTGAGGCCGCACTGCCGGTGGGTAGAGGGTGGAAGGTAGATGGCTCCGCGATAGTGTTCGGCCGCCATTTTGAAATTCTTAATTATGGACAACATTTTAACCTCAATATTTATCTTATTGATATTAATTTCAATATTATTTTATTATAATATATGATTTAAAATATATTTATATCATTATATATTACATATTATCTCATACATTTTAATATAAGCCGCTAAACAACAATTTCACGGACAGTTTCTATGAAGATTTCAGACTCTATCACTGGCCTCACTAGCATCACCTAGCGGGAGTTCATGTAACTTGGCTAAGCTTTTCAGACGATTCAAACTGAAAGTTTAGCGATCAGACATTCGAAATTTTGAAGAATATAACTTTATTTCGAAAGTATCGTGATTGTTATTGGTCAATATTTGTAGTGGATGGATTCATATATAATAATGTTTGATTTAAAGTATGATCTATAGTCTGTTTGACGTAAAATTCCCGAAAATTCAACTACTGTACCTTCAACTTGAATGACTTCTAGAATAGACATGACTTCAGAATTTTCAATAATACTGCTTTATTTTGATCAAAACATGATTAAATTTTAATAATATTTGTAGAGAATAAATGTATCTACAAGAATATAATATAATAGATAGAGTTTTCCCATTGTCAATTTAATGACAATACCGAGAAGCAGGTCCATATGCTATATCGTTTCAATCAATCTTTCTCAACAACTTATCACTTAACGGAGCCATTATAATTGTTTCTACAATGGAATAATGATTATTGTATGAACAGGTTTCTTTTCGATAAAATGAATGAATTAATTCATCGATATTCAATAAATGAAGCAGAAGTTTGTGCAGATATGACATGAATTTCTACAGTTAGGTTAGCCCATAAACACAACGACGATGTAGCCTAAGCTATAAAACGATAAGTTTACTGCAAATGTTTTTAATTTGTTTGAAATCAATAAATTCGAATCAATGAAATTGCTGAGAAAAATAGTAAATTTCGTTATTTTTCGATTTGTATTTTTGTTTAGGCTTGCCGCTATCAGGTCCTCTTCCATGTTGCAAGTGAGAATATAACCTCGAAATTCTTAAATATGGGAAGTAGAAACTCAAAAACAAAATGGCTCTAGGATTACTTGGTTGGAGGCTGTAGGTTGGAGGGTAGTTGTTAGCTTCAACCATCTACCCTCCACCCTCCATGCTCTATTATACGATTTATTACTATGGATGGTGTATATGTTCTACAGATTTACCATCTACCCTCCACCCTCTACCCTCTACCCACCGGCAGTGCGGCCTCAGCCTAAGAGACGTCGTCGCAATACACTTTACATTGTAACGGCGGTTCTTCTCAACTTACTCAAACTAAAATATTAATTGTTAGTGTATGTACTTGAGCGAAATTCAACAAGCTAAACTTTGGATGAAATTGAAAAACTTTGAGTATGGGTTTGTTTTCAGTTTTCGTAAAAATGTGCAATTTTTCAGGTTCGAATCTGCCACAAGCTAGAAGTAAACGTGAAGAATTGCAGGCCAAGTTGGAACTGGCGAGAAAATCAGTTGAAAGTATTCAAACAAAGAAGACCAGTCACGTTGATAAAATCAACAAGCTGACGACCGATCAAAACGAAATTGTCAAAGAACAACTCAAGGTAATAATTGATAAATCAATTATTTTAATAGATTACATTGTTAACTTTCACTTGAATTTAACAACAGTACTGGCGATTTTGTTGTAATAGTACAACAAAGATCTCGGTGCTTCTCAGACGCGTTTCGGGTCTTTGAGCGACATTTTCAGCGTACAAGGTGTACCTAGATACTCTTTGTTTAATTGTAAAATAATTGATGCTTTCAACGTATTCATCACATTCAATAAGAGATTCATTTCATTTAAATAGGATGTTACAAATAACTATTAATTAGAATCTCCATATATAGGCCTATGGAGATTCTAGTTAACAGTTATTAATAATTATCCAGCAGTTGGTGTACTGCAATTTCTAATAATTCTTCCATCTAGGATGTTACATGTTATTGAAGGAAACATGGAGAATTGAATGAAAGGGAATTGGTTTTATTGAGTTTGATAAAATAGTGAATAATTTGCAAAAATAATTTCCAACATTATATCAAGCATGCTTGCTGCTTTTCAGATTACATGTTTTGGACTGTTGTAATTTATTTCATTTGTTTTTGTTGTAGGTTGAAAAAGGCGTTCAACAGATGAAACAGCTTTTGGATAAGAAAAACGAACTGAAGGTCAGTTGTAACTTTCGCCTCAACTTTTCTTAAAAATATATTTAAGAAATTCACAGCCATTAATTTCAAATTATATGCATACTAGGGCACAACAACCATTGTTCTACTATGTTATAATCAAGATGGATTTGTATTCAATTGTTCAGCGTTTACAATTATGATTCAAAGTTATCTTGCCACTAAATAGCAGATAATTCAGTTAATTTATTTTATTTAATTGCGACAAGACATAGTGATAATTAGAATAAATAATTGACGCCAAGAGTTAGGCGCTTTTGTCTGTCTCTTGTACGTGATGATTTACTACCAACAGCTGATTCAATGCATTTATTGTCTCTTTTGATTTTAAAAGCATCATCTAGGCATAGCTGAATGACAACATCAGCTGTTGGAGCGCACAAGGAACAGACGAAACCGCCTATTTTTTGCCGCCAGCTATGCAATAAATAACGGGCAAATGCCTTTAAGGCCGTTTGATAAGCAAGTTAGAGCAAATGAGCGCTTTTATGCTGTGTCATCTACATTTCTATCTTATGTTGTGAGTTCTTTATAATGATTCGATTTTCGATAATTTATGTTCCAGGAACTGGAAACCTCACTGGCCGATCAAATAGAGAAACTTTCTAACGAAGAGTTTCCAATCAAACAGAAGCTGGAAACCGCTGAAAGAGAGAAGAGCGAATTGAAAAGAGTCAATCGCAATAAAATCGAAATGGAGAATAACAAGGTAAGTTGAAAGCACCAGTACTGGTCATGTTTAAGGAATTTTTAATAGCTAAACAGAATTGTGGGTCCATTCCAGCACTTATCTCATCTCAAACTCAATGAACTGATAGCCCAGATCTTTATTGATTGATTTGTTTTTCTTTAAATGACTTATAATATCAATTCACAAAAGACTTATTCAATTTTTCGTGAAGCTTCGGTTGACGTGTGAGGATCTTTGAATCTTTGGATCCTTGAATCCGTCCCTTCAGTAACCTCATAAGGTTACTCAACCAAGTAACCTCATAAGAATATTCATTTTATTCAACAATAATACAGAAAATTTCCATACAGTTGAATATCGTCAGAAAAGTTTACAGCTGAAAAAACATTTCTATAAAATCAAATTACAAGTCAAGTTATTGTGTAAATCATACATTGAAATTACAATATTGGCATACATAATTAACTTTAGAATAAATAACATTATTTTAATATAAAAATTCTTCAATGCTATAGTAACTCTTACCAACTAAGAACCAGTATAAGTCTGTTTTAAAGGTTCGCGTCTTTGGATTTAAAAAAGTTGGCAGTTTATTTAATAATTTCACACCAATATAACTGGGCTTTTTCTTATAAAGAGATTTAATACTTATATCATTCCTATGCCTAGTGTTATAATGGTGCACTTCTGAATTTGTTGTGAAGTTGTTTATATTTTTTACTACTAACATGATAACTTTATAAATGAAAATGCAAGGAACTGTGAGAATTGAAAGATTTCTAAAAGCATCTCGGCAAGTGTGGTTAGAGCCTAAACCTGTTAAGTATCTAATTGCCCTTTTCTGCAAAATAAATATTTTATTCATCTTCTGCAAAGTTGTAGCTCCCCAAAGAAATGTGTGAATAAATAAGTGCAAAATATAGGACTCTTCCTGTTTCTAGAGGTACATAGCGTATAATGTTCCGCAGGACAAATAAATTAGTGCTTATACGGCTGGCAAGTTTTTCAATATGAGCATCCCACGAAAGGCTTCTATCAATTACCAGACCTAGAAGATTTGCTTCTGTGACATTTTCCACCTTTGCGTCTCCAATATTGATGACCGGTTCAAAGTAATAATTTTTAAAACCAAATTGCATACATTTACTCTTTTTTGGATTAACTGATAAAACGACTCGTTATAATATTGAACAATGAGGTTTGTGAGAGTGATGGCATTTATTTCAAATTCATTGAGGCTCTTATCATTAGACACATAACATCCCTTACTCCGTTGTGCAGGACTTTGTAGATCTAACTTGATGATAATTTGTTTTTCAGCTGAAATCGGTGGAACAGCAGAACGTCGACGTGCAAAAGCTGAACAGCAAGGTGTTGCAGTTTGAGCGTCAGAAGATCAGCCAGCAGCTGGACGAAATCGAAAGCGAGATCAGTCAGCTGACGAGGACCATTGACAGTCGGGCGCAGACCAAGGTGTCGCTGCTCTCGCAGAAAGACATGGCCAAGGCTGATATCTCCAATCAGGATGTGAGTATCAGGATAGATATAGTCTGTCCAAGCAAAGAAGACATTCTGGCAAGATGGTAAAATAACTCCAGATCGGTCAATATTGGTTCAAAAATTATTGATTTGGTCTCAATCGTAGGAAACATTCCGAACTACAATTTGAGACTAGATTTTTGAACCAATATTATATCAGGCTGAGATGTGAACCGCCTACTGCTAACTGCAATAAAAGTTGGAGAAAATGTGCTATTAATTGTCTGTCCAAGCAAAGAGGACATTCTGGCAAGATGGAAAAATGGCTCCAGTTGGGTCAATATTGATTTAAAAATGATCAATTTGATCTCAAATTGTAAGAAACAATGTGATCTACTATTAGGACCTCATTTATGATTCTTGAACAGATATTGACTGAGCTGGGGTCATTTTTCCATCTTGCCAGAATGTCTTCTTTGCTTGGAAAGACTATAGATAACTTTGTAAGTTCAACATTAGCGTATATATGCCACGAATACTCGAGTCAAGTTGACATGATCAACTAGATGCGTCGACTGCTGGAAATCTTATTTGATTCATCCGTGCACAAAGTGGCAAGTCGAGCCATCATGTTATCAACTAGATTTTCACCAAAAATCGAAAACTCCTTAGAGTCTGTCCAAGCAAAGAAGACATTCTCGCAAGATGGGAAAATGATTCCAGCTCGGTCATTATTGGTTATAAATTATAAATTTGGTCTCAAATTGTAGATCAGAATGTTTCCTACAATTTGAGGCCAAATTTATAATTTTTGAAGAAATATTGATCGGGCTGAAGTAATTTTCCCATCTTGCCAGAATGTCTTCTTTGCTTAGACAGACTATAGCATTGCATTTGATTTCATTTGAAAACATAATTTTTTATTTCAAAACATTGTTGACCATTAAAACATAAGCTCTTCACAAAATCACTACACCCTAGTCGAAAATATTTTCATGAAATATAGCCATAAAACTTTTCTTATAGAATTCCTTTGGTATTTCCTGTACTATATTATGATTGGAATTAGCATAAACGATTGTAAATAGACAATTTTAATTTATAGTTAAGATTTGTTGCGAGTCAAATGTGTGAGAATGATGGGAGAACGACTCAAGCTCGGTCATTATTGGTTCAAAAATTATAAATTTCGTCTCAAATTGTAGGAAACAACTTGATCTACTATTAAGACTACATTTATAATTTTTGAACAAATATTGAACAATCTGGAGTCATTTTTCCATCTTGCTAGAGGGTCTTCTTTGCTTGGACAGACTATAGGTTGGGCTATATTCATCTCTTTACGTTTCACCTTTTTCAATGTGTCTAAAAACAAAAATTTTATGTAAAGCAGGTGCTAAAGTACGCTTAATAAGTTCTGCCTTTGGTTGCCTATTTACCTGTACAAAAAAATAAATAAATATTCGTGTAACCTGGCTGGCTCAGGTCTGGTGTCAGAGTTTTTAGGTCGCTCCTGATCAATTTCAGGGCCTCTGACATGACTTAACGACTGTTCTTAGGCAGCCGGAACCGACGGCTTAACGTGTTCATACCTGTACAATTTTCCATTTATCAATTTCATGTTGAGATCTTTATTCGTTTAATCTGTGATATTGTTATTTTTGTGTCTAGGCTCGGCACAGAGATCTGAACGACAATAAAAATTTGAGGAAAAAGCGAAATGAAGCTGACGAATTGGAAGCTAAACTGAAAAAGTTGCAAATGGACATCGGTGATCTGGATTTGGACGAAATAATTCGAGAATCAAGCGAGCTGGAGCACAATTACGAAATACTCAAAGAAAAGGTTAGTTTTTGAGCTGTGAAGGTGATATTGTAGTAAGTTTTTCATTCAAAAGGTTAGTATCATCCACGAATAGAATTTCAGCATAGGGAAGCCATTTAAGAATGCATGGATCTCAACTATAATACAATATATACAATAAATAAGTCAGTGATATTGAGGGAGAATTGACCTTCATCATAGCTTCCTTTAATAGAAGGCCTGATAAAATGGAAACATTACATTATAGGTACAATCTACTCATATGATAGCATTGAGTACAGCTACATATCATGCATGTTGACTTAGTTTTTCTATTTTTTAGCATAATTTTTATTATATATAGATTCATATGTAACTTTACGTGTAGAATTCAGTTTGTGTTTTCCTTACTGGATTGTAATGGAGATTAGCAGAAAATATTGAAAATAGACAGTTATGTTTTGAAATAGCCATGATTTGTAGCAAGACAAATGTGAGAATGCACACAAGAAACACATCTGTTGAAACACCTGATTGAAAAACGATTTCAATGCTTTCAAATTGACCCACTTTCCCATTCTACATAGTTGTCACTTTTAAGACCTTGACCTTATATTGAAGGAAGCTGTGGTTTTACAGGATAATGTACGCTACATAATGTAACAAATGATAATGGAATGAGATTATGTGAATTCGTTATGGCAAATGATAGGATAATAAGCAGTACATATTTTCCAAGGAAAACATTCATATGGGTACCTCCATCAGCAGAAAAAGTCACTCAGATTGATCATGTGTTAATATCCAAGAGGCATGCTACATCCATTATAAATTTCAGATCTCAGAGAACCGAACTGTGACTCTGACCATTCCCTTGTTTCTGCCACACTGAGAGAGAGAGATAACATCCAGAGTGAAATATGGGAGAGTAACAAGTGGATGCATGTTCGACATAGAAAAACTCAGAAATGAAGTATATGCAGCAAGGTATAGAAATGAGATGGAAAGATTGATACCAGATGGTGTGAACAAATTAGAGGAAGAAGAAAGAGATGTACAAGAACTTTGGAACCATCTGAAGAATACAATCAATGAAGTTGCCAATGGAAAACTAGGAGAAAGGGGAAGAGGTAGGAACGAGGAATGGTATAATGATGAGTGTAGAGAAGCCACTAGGAGGAAAAATTATGATAGAAGAGTAATGATACAGAGAGATACTAGAAGAAATCGTGCTAAATATATAGAAAGCCGGAAAGCAGCCAGTAATATATGCAGAAGGAAGAAAAGAGAGTACATGAAAAACATAAGGAAATGAATGACAAAAAAATGAAAGTAGAAAGTTCTATCATGCAGTTAAAAGAATGAAGAAAGGATATCAACCAAAATTAATGGCTTGTAAAGATGGGGATGGTAAAGTGCTTGGAGAAGAAAATGACATAATGAATAGATGGGCTGAATACTTTCAAAGTGTCATGAGAACCGAGTTGACTATGATGATGATGATGATGAGGAAGATCAAGTTACATTTTACAGTGCTGAACCCTTTATTCACCCTCTAACCTTCGAAGAAGTGTTGAAGAAGTCTAAGAACAGCAAGGCCCCTGGGAAAGATGCAATACCTGCTGAACTTATCAAGTACGTAGGCGATAAGATAGTGAAAGCTCTACATACAATGATATTATGGAGATGGGAGCAAGAAAAGATGCCTGAAGAGTGCAGGAAAGGAGTGATATGCCCGATACTGAAGAAAGGAGATAAAATGACCTGCAAAAACTACAGAGGCATAACTTAACTATGTACATCGTACAAGCTTTTCTCTTATCTTTTATTGAAAAGATTGTGTGTTTATGCAGAAGAAATAATAGGTGATGACCAATGAGGATTCAGGCAAGGAAGAGGCACAACAGATCAGATTTTCACAATGAAGCAGATCATGGAGAAATGTTACGAATATAACACAGATCTGCAAATGATGTTCGTGGATTTCCGCCAAGCTTTTGATAGTGTCAAGAGAAACAAGATGATAAGAATATTGCAAGAAGCCAGAATTCCAAGAAAGCTGATCAACCTCATAAATCTGACAACACAACAGCTCAAGTAAAAGTAGGAAATGAAAAGACAAGATGTTGTAAAGCCGGTTGTAATATATGGGGCTGAAACTTGGACAATATTGAGCAAAGATGAAAGAGCACTGAGATTTTTTGAGAGAAAGATGTACAGAAGAATATGGGGTCCAATATGTGAAGGTGGTATATGGAGAGGCAGATATAATTGTGAGATAGATGAAGCAATTGGGGAAGAAAATATTATATGCACCATAAAAGCAAGAAGAATTGAATGGCTGGGTCATGGAGTGAGAATGGCGGATGAAAGAGGACCGGTTAGGATAATGGATGATATAGTGATAGGGACGAGGAGGAGAGGAAGGCCAAGGAGAAGATGGATTGGTGATGTGATGCTGGGTGATCTGCGTGTGCTGGGAGTGACAAACTGGCGGCGGAGAGCACTGGATAGACAGATGTGGAGGCGTCATGTTGAGGAGGCCAAAGTTCACCATGGACTGTAGAGCCACATAAAGTGAAGTAAGTATGGTATTATCTACGAATAGAATTTTAGCATGAGGTAATCATTTAAGAATGAATGGATCCTAACTACAATGAAAAAATCTTATAGATAAATGTCTTTATTTTTCCACTAAGTACATTACATAAGTAATAATAATAATAATAATTATTATTATTATTATTATTATTATTATTATTATTATTACATAAGTAGTGATGTGGGCGAAGTTGAGGCACAAGAACCCCCTCTTCCACTTAACCTACAAACGTTGGACCGACCTTCATAGATGAACCAAGCCGCTTGCATCCATTCTGCATTACTTTAATCTCTGAATTATTGAAAAAAATTGGTACTCGTGATTTTTTATCCCAAAACAGTTACCTATAGGTTGGTTATATTCTTCACAATATAGGCTAGATACTAGTTTTATCATCTCAAATATTCAAAAATCCTTTTTTTTCATTCTTGTGTATTGGTTTATTTCTGCATAAATAGCCACGTTTAATTGTGTTGCAGAAAAATCAAGCGTTTGGCACAAAACGAGAGATCGAATCGAAAATCAAAGAATTGAAAACCGATCTGGCAAAGCCGCAGTTCAAAAATGCCATGAAAGACTACAAGGAGAAGCTTATTGATCAAAAGGTGAGATTATTTGATTTCTTATCAATTATTTTTCTCAATATTACTTCCATATTCAATTTGTTCATTAATTTTGCCTTCAATCACAACTACTGGTAAAACAATACATATTCAAGTGATTCCTAGCAAAGTTGGGCATGAAACTGATAAAATTTATGATGAATTGTCTTACATAGAACGCTTGACTTCAATCGCCATACTGTGTTCTGTAACATTTCAGTGCTTAGTCTAAAGAAACCACTGGCCCATTTGATGATGGATTATGACAATTTTTCTTGTAGGCTATGAATTTGGCATTTTTAACTATATTTCTACCCAATTGAATAAGAAAACATGCATGATTTCTCTTGTTACCAGTTCAATCCTCGCTATGTTTCATTATCCATGCTATTCATCTCATGTCAATGTGACAGACAAGTCATCTCATCTAACTATGAACAGTAGACTGCTCTGTAACAATGGAATGATCATGTATTTGGCCTTCTTGAGAATATTTTAACGCAATTGAATTAGAAAACACACAGCATTCCTCTTATTTCAAGTTCAATGCAATGCTATATGTTGAATTATCCACGTTATGCATCTCATGTCAACTTGACAGTAGAGTCATCTCATTAAACTATGAACATAGCATCCTCTGTAACAATTTAATTTTCATGAGTTTGCCATTTTACACTTAATTTTATCTGATTGAATAAGAAAACACACAGTATTCTTCATATTTCCATTTCAATCCTCGCTATGCTGCATTATCCACGCTATGTATCACACGTCAATACGAAAAACAAGTCATCTAATCGAACTATGAACATAGCATCCTCTGTAACAAATTATTGATCATGAATTTGACATATTTAACAATATTTCTACTCAATTGAAAAATAAAACATGCAGCTTTCCTCATATTACTATTTCAATCCTTGCTATGCTGTATTATCCACGCTATGTATCACACGTCAATACGAAAAACAAGTTATCTCCTCTAACTATGAAATTATGAAATATACTATGAAATTAATCTATTTGTAATTATTAAATGATCATGAATTTGACTTCTTTAACAATATTTCTACTCAATTGAATGAGAAAACACGTAGCATTCCACCCATTTCTAGTTCAATCGTTGCTAAGCTGCATCAACCATGCTATGCATCTCATGTCTAACGATGTGATCATAACATAATTATGAGCTAGGACAGAAAAAATAGTCTGAGCACGTACTATTTCTTCCTAAATTTGGTTATGTTGGATCAATTTTCATTTCAACTACTGGCAGCAGTGAATGGCAGCCATGTTGCCAAAGGCTCTTCTGTTCTTGGACGAACTATATCATTGCATTGTGGTATCATAAGTTACATAAGTATCATATAAAATCGGTAGTAACATTGCATTGCGGGAATTTTACATCACTGTCTAACTAAGAACATATTATTCTCTGTAACAATTAAATGCTAATTTATTTAGATGTGATTGTGGCTTAAGAGTAGGTTTTTTTTCGTTTTTCAGGTGCAGGAAGGCGTGATAAAAGACCTGGCTAACTATTTTCTGGCCATGGACTGGGCGCTGAAGAAGACGCACACCGAACGCATGAAGACCATCAACGTGATTATTCGCGAGCTGTGGCGCAAAATATACGTCGGCAACGACATTGACTTCATTGAAATCAAAACGTCCGAAGAGGAAGCCAAAGATGGTCAGTTCTTACTCTATTTTCAACTTTTTCCATTCTTTTTTCTCTTTTGATTTCTCAGTTTTTAATATTATTTTTCCCTCCATTCTCCACCACATGCTCTTCAACAGTATCAACTTAATATGCATAAAAATTCAACTGAGTTTTAGTCGATATTATAGAAACGTTCCACGATGAAAAAGAAATTCAGCTTATTTGTAATATTATTTTGCTCTTTCTTCTTCACCTTATGCTCTATAATTAACAATATCAACGTAATATGAATAAAAATCGAACTGAATTGTAGTCAATATTGTAGAAACGTTCCATGATGAAATGAAATTTTCAGTTTAAAAATGTGACCTGTGCGGTCACAAAACAATTGGTCGTGTACCAATTATTATAAAGTGTAGAGAATTGACAACATCTATGTGTTTTTATTCAATATGAATACTATCCAACCCCATATTGAAAGATGCTTTCATGTGCTGTAATAAAAATAGCATACAATGTAATTTGGATATTTCAAAGTGATTATTCATTCAAGATTTTGAAATATTCATTTCTATACTCTTTTTATTTATTTATTTATTCATTTTACAGAAACAAGAAAACTTTTTGGTTAAAAACACAGACTATTGTCCAAAACGTCTTTATACCAAATTTTGATTAATAAGTTTGAAACTATATAGGTTATATTTTTTCGATTATAAGTATTTCAAATTCATTATCATCTTGACTCTTATCCAAATAGAGTATTTATATGTATGTAATTATAGCTATTTATAATTATTGAATAAATTTTAAATGTTCAGAGCATTTCAAAAGAATTTGAACATTTTAAGAATTCAAATTTCATTGAAATTTGTATAAACACAATAAAATTGCAATAATTATAGTTGAAAATAGAATTAATATGAAAGACAATTCAAAGAAGTAATATATTAGACAATCATATAGATAGGGAAATCATATTCTACTGTTCAAAAGAGAATTGAATGGAAATATAATAATAATATTCGTGTAACCTGGCTGGCTCAGGTATGGTGTCAGAGTTTTCAGGTCACTCCTGATCAATTTCAGGGCCTCTGACATGACTTAACGACTGAATGGAAATATACAAGTAGACTTCTTATTGGTATTTTTGGTATAACATAGTGTTGACATCAGTTTCTAACAGTTATTTGCAAGTTCTCAGATTTCAGCAACTACGCATGTGCAAGTTAGTTGACTCCAACTCGTTAAATTAATGAACGGACTATACATACATTCTAACGGACATTCTACATACTTTTCTCTTTTGTGAGATTGGCTGTCGTTAGTAAAGACAGTCATGGCTAACCTCTACCGGCCGACCCACCCAGAGCCCTCTGTACCTGCGTTAGCATTGCTCTAGGCGGAGCTAGCGCCACAGTTACGGAGGCGTGCCATTGGGACTCGCCTTGATTCCCCCTAGGGACGGAGGCGGAACGTGTAGGACCCACCTTGATCCCCCTGAAACTAAGCCAGTTACGGAGGCAGGCCCTGAACTCGCCTTGATTCCCAACCTAGTTACGGAGGCGGACCATAGGACATTGCCTTGATTCCTCCTGTGGTTGACCGCTGCCACCTCGCCCGGCCAGCGTCAACGGGAGATTGGCCTGGGGCCGGGGTCACCCTGTCTAGGCCAGGATTCCAGCGCCCAGTTCCGGCGGTACGTGGGCCATTCCAGAGGTGCGTGTCCGAATCAGCAAGCCCGGACGTTCCCCCTCAGCTGTCAAGAGGCTTGAAAAAACGTCTTATCTCTTCTGACCCGCACTCCAGCCAGGTGCGGGACAGTCATTCCTAGTGTCCACCCTCCCCAAGGAAAGAGGGCAGAAGGAACCAGAGCACGCGTTTCGGAAAGAAGATGAAATCCCGTTCACTAGGTAAGAGAGGGGCTCCCGGACGGCCCCACGACCAGCTCCGACTCTCGACGCAGGACCGACCAGGGGAGCCACCCACCATCTCACCGGACCGAAACTTCCGCCGGAGCCAATGCAGAGGAGCACGACAAGCCGCGTGGGTACAAGCCACGCAGCCATAAGGCAACCTGCTGCACCAGCAACCCTAGAGACGGAGGCGGAAGGGCCGTAAAGGCGCACGACTCGCCTGTGAACCCCTCTAGGGGTAGTAAAGACAGTCAGTCGTTTCCCGTCTCTGGAGGAATAGTAATTGTTGTATTACACTCTAACTGATTAACTACATGTTATTCAGAGGTGTTCTGCGCCGCCAATGGTTGCAGAGACTGGCTTATGGTTGAGAGGATCAACGTGCTAACCACACGATACTTCTATCCTGGTTGATGATTATTTGCTGTATGGTCTGTCCGGCCGGGTAATTCTGGCGGGGGAGGGGCGGCTTTGACTCGGTCAGTGAGTTCTCGGGGACTGTGAGTTTTGATTGAGAATTTATGGCTTTTGGGCCGGTATTGGCCGGGCTGGGGCCGTTTTCCTGTCGTGCCGGGGTGTCTTCTTGGCTTGGACAGGCTGTATAGTAGAGTGAATTTGAAACTGGCAACCAGCTGGTGGGCCTAGGCCCTTCATGGGCTGTTGAGCCAGATATACAGTCATACTATAGAATACATTACGAATGCTATAATGTATCTTTGTTTTCATGTTGGTACATGATTTCTCATTTCTGTTATGTGTTATTCTCTTTGTTGTTGCAGCTGATAAAAGAAGAGTATTCAACTACAGGGTCGTGCAGGTGAAGAATGGCATTGAACTGGATATGCGAGGCAGGTGCAGTGCTGGCCAAAAGGTTAGTATGGGCGATGTTACAATTGATCAAGAAACAATAAATTCGTACTAACGAACAATAAATGAGAGCGCATATACAAAATGTCACACCTGTTTGGATCATTGTTCAGGACACAATTTCCAACAAAAAATACACAGCTCTTATAAAAAATGTCCGATTGAGTTTCAGTTTTGGTGTTACACAGTCTCATCTATCCCAATGCTAAAGTATTCTCACTCGGTCGGAATGATCATGATGTCTATTAGAGTTCGGCCGTGTGTGACACCAGCCTAAAAATATTTATTGAGCGATTACTCATTTGATTGTGTTTCGGGGCAAGTTTGTATAGTATTTCTGGTGCCAAAAATCAAGGCGGTTTCGTCTGTTCCTTGTGCGTTCGAACAGCTGATGTTGTCTGCAAACAGTCTGTGTAACTGTACTGTACGAGCTGACTAGAGTATATTTGTAACTCGATTCTCTTGTCAGCTGGTCTGGTACAGTTTCTCAGGCTATTTGAAAACTTTGCACAGGGAAAGTAGCCGCCTTAATTTTTGGAACCAGCACTACAAGTGTTTGTTGAACTTGATTGCCGATTATAGGCAATGCTGAATTTTTATTAATATAAATCATTCGAATCTCCTATTACAGGTAAATTTTATAGAACAAAATACTTCTTCTACTCTATAGCTGACGGCCAACAGTTTGGAGGTTCTGTCTCCTCATTGTGCGCTCCAACAGCTGATTTTACAATTAGAGTTGTAATCCAGCTATGCCTATAGTCCATTCACGATGGCTTGAGACGAGATAAACAAAAGCTCTGCCTGTGTGTGTGTATGTGCGCGCGCGCGCGAATGGAGTGGCTTCGTTCTAGCCACGACATAAACAAGTTACAGCAATGCCGGAATCCCGAATTTTGTTGTAGGCAATTCAGAATGAGTTTCTTCAAGTAATCTTTTTTATAGATAAACATTGGGAAATTGATTGTTTCGGTTGTCTCTCGACTGCATGGACCTAAATTGAACAAATAATTATTATAACAGTTTTTGGTTACAGTCCCGACAACAAAATTCGGGATTTCGGCATTGCTATGACTTGTTTATGTCGTGGCTAAAACGAAGCCACTCCGTTCGCGCGCACACACACACACACACACACACACACACACACACACACACACATGCAGAGCTTTTTTTTTATCTCGTCTCAAGCCAACGTGAATGGTCTATTCGCTATGAGCATCTACCGTGCTGTGCTCTGGTGGATTATCGTGTGTACTTTTCTTCGCGTTTTAGCATACAAAGCATAGCGCTAAATGGGAAAAACGCATTTATAATTAGAATGGTATTATTTGCTGCTTCATGCATTTCTCAGTAATTAGAACATGATATTTAGGATAGGAATGTTAGTTATTGATAGTATTATAGCTCATTATATTAGAAAAATCCTCCAAAAGTATTTGAGAGCAGACAACCGCAAACAGATGTATTTGAGAGTCGACAAAAACTTTGAGATAACAGCTGATAAGTTATCTTACATGAAAATGAAAAATTGGCGCAAACTCACATTTATTTGAAAAATTGAATGATATGAATATTCCTTATTAAAACATAATTAATAGAGTTTTTGCGTTGATAGTAACAGCTTATTAGATTAACTAACATAAAAACTATTCATGTACATTACCTCATGTACAGGTTAGAATGGAGCACTCCATGGTCCTACTTGATTGATAAATTCTTTTGCACGTAAACAAAACAATTAGGTTAGCTTCACCTATCAATATTTATTCAATGCAGTGAACCATTCTTTTTATTAATGAAACTTATGTATGGCTACTGGAAAAGTGTAGAACTTGAAATTTCCATTGTGTGTTTAATTTTTACAATCCAGAACACAACAAATTCTCCAGAACATTATTTTAGGTTTAGCCCTATCTCCTCCAATGTTAATTAACTCAATTTTTTGCCGAAATGATCCGCCAATAGCGCCTCGATCGCCAAAAAAATCCTTTCCACCCACTTGCACACAGCGAATAGATGATGTTGTTGAAATCAAAAGAGACACTAGATACTTTACATCAGCTGTTGCCTGTTAGTAGGTTGCATTAGGGTAAAAATATGTCCCCTTTTGGGAGATTGGCTGTCGTGAGTAAAGACAGTCAGTCGTTTCCCGTTTCTGGAGGAATAATAGTAATTGTTGCATTACACTCTAACTGATGTTATTCAGAGGTGTTCTACATCTTCACTTGGTTGTGAAGACTGGCTTATGGTTGAGAGGTTCGACGTGCTAACCACACGTTACTTCTATCCTGGTTGATGATTATTCGCCTGCTGTATTTTCTGTCCGGGCTGGGAGGGCATTCTGGCGGGGTGGGGTTCTTTTGAGAGTTTATGGCTTTTGGGCCGGTATTGGCCGGGCTGGAGTCTGTCGGGCTGGAGTTTTCCTGTCTTGCCGGAGTGTCTTCTTCGCTTGGATGGACTGTATAGTTTGGTGAATATGAAACTGGCAACCAGCTGGTAGGCCTAGGCCCTTCATAGGGCTGTTGCGCCATTGACAAACAATACGTCGAAAAAGATTTGGCTGTAGGTTGGTCTGAGGCTGTTACATAGTATATACATAGTTTTACATCTATATCATATATAATTTTATTTCTATATTATAGTATAGTATCAACCAACAGCCTAAGCCTAACCTGCAGCCTCACCTTTTCGACATATTTTTTACCATACGTATTGTAAAAGAAATCTTACAAGAAAAATAGTAAAACTTTTAGCGTTAGCTATATTAATAAATTATGTTGAGTTTAGTGTTTGGTATTTGGTGTTGAGTTAATATATTGATTTTATCTCAATTCATAAATGTTTGATTCATTATTTATTTTGATATTTTTCAGATCTTAGCTTCGATTATAATAAGACTGGCGCTGGCTGAAACTTTCAGTACGAATTGCGGAGTGATAACACTGGACGAGCCAACCACGAATTTGGACAGAGACAACGTTATCAGTCTGTGTAACGCACTCATCAAGTGAGTAGAATCTCTCCTCTGTGGCTCGGAACTCACCTAAATCAGTGGCCAAAAGCCAAATAATGCAATGATTTTATATGATACTCATGATACTACAATGCAATGATATAGTTGGGCCAAGAACAGAAGAGCCTTTGGCAACATGGCTGCCATTCACTGCTGCCTGTAGTTGAAATGAAAATTATTCCAACATAACCAAATTTAGGAAGAAATAGTACAGGCTCAGACGATTTTTTCTGTCCTAGTTCATAATTATGTTATGATTTGTGCTATCATATGTCAATAATTGAACAAATACATGAATAAAATATATTTTCATTCGTGAAATCATTATGATTATGATCAGTGTAAAAACGTTAGGTTGGCTGAAGTGATTTCACCCTGAAAATATCAGTTCTGCGCATGCGTAGTTACACTCTCACTTCCCTCCGCCATCTTGCAAGAGGCTCTTCTGTTCTTGGCCCAACTATACTATGTACTGATTTTATATATATATATATATATATATATATATATGTATATATAATACTATTTATTTATTTATATATACTGTATATATACTATATGCTATGATACTACTTTGGCCAATTCATAACTTTATACACTTTTGCAGACTGCTCGCCGGTGACTTTCCTGACAGAGCTTAGCATTCTCCAACCGCCAGTTTTGTTGGAGTTCACTTTACTCATGCTCAGCTCTGTCAGGACATTCTGAAAGCGGTCTGCAAGAGCGAAACTCGTTGCTGAATAAACTCTGGGCTCGTCATTATCTTGAAGGCCACTCGTCGACTGTCCTGACAGAGCATAGCATTGATAAGAGGAGGTGTTCCATTTACACAAGCTATTTTAATAGAAACAATAGTTGTCAGATGATATTATAATCCTTTTTTGAAGCAATCCAAGTGCTTTGTTTCAGTTCTGTTCACAGTACCAACTTCTAATAAAATTATTTAATTTAATATTACGACTCATTATCAGGGAGAAATCTTGTTGTTCTCTTCATTTTTCAACATGCAAGTATAGTCGGTCCAAGCCAAGAAGAGCCTCTGGCAAGATGAGAATATGACTCCAGCTCGGTCACTATTGGTTCAAAAATTATTGATTTGGTCTCAAATTGTAGATCAGAATGTTTACTACAATTTTGAGACTGAATCAATAATTTTTGAACCAATATTGACCGAGTTGGAGTCATTTTCTCATCTTGCCAGAGGCTCTTCTTTGCTTGGAGAGACTATACTTTGTTAACTTTGTTAACAGAAAGTCATGTGACACACATTCGAAAGCTCTAATGAGGTCGCAAAATGATTACAAAATTCTATTGTAAATTATTATGATTATGATTTTGTTACATTTAATTTCTATTTTTCTATCTCTTGCAGTCTTGTCTCGTCTCGAGCTGCACAAAAGAATTTCCAGTTGATAATTATCACGCACGACGAAGACTTCATTAATCGGCTTACCAGAGAGGAAAAGTCAGATGCTTTTGGAGAGTTTACAGGGATCCCAAGTGAGTAGATCATTCAAAGCTACTCTTCAAATACTACGTCTCATTCACAATAACCTGAGACAAAGTGAACAAACTCATTCAGGGAGGCTACTGTTGCAATGATTATTAGTGTATTTGCGATGATATAGTCTGTACAGCAAAAGAAGACCCTCTGGCAAGATGTGAGAATGACTCAAGCTCGGTCAATATTTGTTCAAGAATTATGACTTTGGTCTTAATTGTTAATCAAATTGATAATTTTTTAACTAATATTGACCGAGCTAGAGTCATTTTCCATCTTGCCAGTGGGTCTTCTTGCTTGCACGGACTCTATATCATATATCCATCATATATTATGGCAATATTCTTTCAGGGTTCAATTTACTTTCAAGATATATCACTCAAGAAGACACCACATGATACATGTATTAACTTGACCAATCAAATTTGATGGTAATGTATCATATAGCTATGAAGAAACTGAACTTTAAAACTTGGGGCTGTTTAAAATAATTGAAAAATGAATGAAAATCAAACACCCTTTAAAAACTTAAAAATTATTAAAACACAGACATGTTTCGGCATGATAATGTTCGGTGATGATAATGGCCTAATGTGCCGAAACATGTCTGTGTTTTAATAATTTTAATGTTTTTTTAAAAGGGTGTTTGATTTTCATTTATTTTTCAGCTATGAAGAACTTTCCGAGGGTGAAGCCCACATGAGATTTAAGACTTGTGCGTGGGTAATGAGATGGATGATGATGATAAGACTTTTAAGGTTTTCAGGAGCGACAACTTATTATCTCATCCGAAGGACTTCATCTATGTGGTGAAAAACTTGTGGCTGTGGTCAAAAAATTGTTCCCCGATCAAGAATCGAATTCGGGTCCTCTTAGTTATATAAATTCATTATGTCAATCAGTAGGCGCTCGCCACTTTCTTTCACTTTAATTCTGTCACTTATCTGTATTTATGTTTATTTAAACTATTATCGAATAAATAAATAATACCTATTGATGTTCGATCTTTTTCTTTTTCAGAGGACTTTCGAAGATCGAGAAATGTAATCCCAATCAGTGGTAAGATGAGGTTGAATGACACGGATCAAGATGTTGAATATATTACTATGATTGTAAGTTATTCATTCATCCTTTCATTTCATTCATTGTCATAATATGCATTCCTTATAAAAGGATACACTGTCACAACAGGTGCCTTGTCATTTCTTAAAAACGTATTATACAATTATTCATGTAATTGTAACTAATAATTGATTGTAAGTTAATTGATTAACTATGTGATATTGTTTGAAGCATGTAAATATATGTGTATTGTCGAATCTATTAATTTCGTTATTAAATTTTTAATGAAAAAATTTTAGTAGCTTTTTATTTCTTATTCTGTCCCTTCATAACACACATGTGAGTAAATAGTTTGTCCAAACAAAGAAGACATTCTGGCAAGATGTAAAAATGACTCCAGCTCGGTTGATATTGATACAAAAATTCTAAGTTTGATCTCAATTTGTAGTAAACATTCTGATTTACAATTTGAGACTAAGTTTGTAATTTTTGAACCACTATTTACCGCGTAGGAGTCACTTTCCATCTTGCCAGAATGTCTTCTTTTGGACAAACTATACCTCTCTGCTAGGCGTAAATCTCTGACTATTTTTACAAAACAATAATATTATAACATGTTGAAAATTATGAAGACAAATTTCCTAGGTAAGCTAATGTGAATGACTAGGGGCAGAAATAACTTTTATTTAAGGTAAGGAGCATATAGTAAACAAAGCCCAATCTATATGGGAATCAAACGCATTGGGTACCTGCCTTCTAGCAGTACTGTAGATATCACGAAGTTTAAGAATAGACTGAAAATTTACTTTTCGCTACACTTCACGGAAATAAGCTACTTACCAGTCCTATGTAGACTAGGAAGTCGTCATTTACATACATAATCGATCAGTTGTTGTCCTCGAGCGGAAAGAAGTCCTTTCCATGCAAGGACCATCTCTTTCCAAGCGTGGACAGCTGGCGCCATCTAGCGAGAGAAAATACAACTACAGTGGACCATCTTTTTCTGTGAAACTGCCAGAATTGGTCAAAAACAAGAAACTTTTTAATGCTATTGTACAATTTAGGATGATCGTACAAAAATCATGAGCTTAAACGTTTCTGGACTAAGAAAATCGAGTATTCTGATTTAATTAAGTAATATCCAATATCTGAGTTTTTAAGTAATATCCAATTGATTAAATCAATAAACTTGTGATGAAAACTTTCAATACTCAGCAGGTCAGCCTACTCCAGATTCAGCTCAGCCAAGCTAGAATAGTAAGTTATCTTGTCTAGCTGTTCTTAGATCTCATTAATCCTTTTTGTTTTGTTCATTCATGAAATTAGATTGATAAACTTTATTTGAAGTGTAGCAAAAAAATTATACACAACTCGCCCAGGAAGTTTTTTACAGTATTCGGAATTATTCCCAGGCTTGGCAAGCCTTGCCGGGAAACTATCCTCATACTGTAAACTTTTCCTTCCCAGGCTTGTGGCGTAATGTACTATGATTGAGTTGGAATTGTAGGCCTACAGTTGTGAAGAATTTTAAAATGTTAACGCATGATATAATACAGGGCTGGCCAATGAAGTAGGACGATTTGAATAAGCAACAGGTTGTTTAAGAAATTGTATTTTGTAATTTTTTATCTTGAATAGAAATTAGAAATGAAGCCATTTAGTGTAGAATGAGTCAAAAATCATTCTTTTGAATATAACATCTTCTATTATATCAAATGTCCTCATTGGAATCTATGCACCTTTGTGCAGCCGTGCCTGAAAGAAACAGGTAGAATTGCTATGACTTTTAACTTGGTACATAGAAATGATTCATAACTTTTTTTACACCAGAAATCCCCTTTTTTACTTTCCTTGCCCTACCTACTACTATAGGTAAGGAAAGTATTGCTTTCCAAAAAATTAAGGCACCCTGATTTAAAATTTTCTATCCCTTTCAAGGTCCCTGGAGTCCAAAACAGTGGGTTTTAATTGGTCTGTGTGTGTGTGTGTGTGTGTGTGTGTGTGTGTGTGTGTAGGTCTGTAGGTCTGCTATGAGCATCTACCGTGCTGCGCTCTGGTAGATTATCGTGTGTACTTTTCTATGCGTTTTGGCATACAAAGCATAGTGCTAAATGGGAAAACGCATTTTTAATAATTAGAATGGTATTATTTGCTGCTTCATGCATTTCTCAGTAATTAGAACATGATATTTAGGATAGGAATGTTAGTTATTGATAGTATTATAGCTCATTATATTAGAAAAATCCTAGTTTTCAAGTATTTGAGAGCAGACAAATAGAAACAGATGTATTTGAGAGTGACAAAAACTTTGAGATAACAGCTGATAAGTTATCTTACATGAAAATGAAAAATGCAAGCTCACATTTATTTGAAAAAATGAATGATATGGAATATTCCTTATTAAAACATAATTAATAGAGTTTTTGCGTTTGATAGTAACAGCTTATTAGATTAACTTACATAAAAACTATTCATGTACATTACCTCATGTACAGGTTAGAATGGAGCACTCCATGGTCCTACTTGATCAATAAATTCTTTTGCACGTAAACAAAACAATTAGGTTAGCTTCACCCTATCAATATTTATTCAATGCAGTGAACCATTATTCTTATTGATGAAACTTATGTATGGCAACTGGAAAAGTGTAGAACTTGAAATTTTCATTGCATGTTTTATTTTACAATCCAGAACACAACAAATTCTCCAGGACATTATTTTAGGCTCCAATGTTAATTGATCAATTTCTAGCCAAAATGATCCGCCAATAGCGCCTCAATCGCCAAAAATATCCTTTCCACCCACTTGCACACAGCGATACACTACTATATCTCGATCCCTAATTGACCGATTGACTTGAAATTTTGAACTTAAGGTTCTTATAAGATGAGGACCCGACTCTAAGAAATAAAAAATATAAATTATTGGAAAATGGCGGATAATATACAAAAAATGGGGTTTTCAAGATTTTATCAAAACGGTTCTAACGATTTTTTTTAAAACTCATACCCAAAATAAGCCCTGTATAATAGCCCTGTTCCCCCTAGAGGGGTTCACAGGCGAGTCGTGCGCCTCTACGGCCCCTTCCGCCTCCGTCTCTAGGGTTGCTGGTGCAGTAGGTTGTTGGCTGCGTGGCTTGTACCCACGCGGCTTGTCGTGCTCCTCTGCATTGGCTCCAGCGGAAGTTTGTCCGGTGAGATGGTGGGTGGCTCCCTTGGTCGGTCTTGCGTCGAGAGTCGTAGCTGGTCGCGGGGCCGTCTGGGAGCCCCTCTCTTACCTAGTGAACGGGATTTCATCTTCTTTCCAAAACGCGTGCTCTGGTTCCTTCTGTCCTCTTTCCCTGGGGAGAGTAGACACTAGGAATGACTGTCCTGCACCAGGCTGGAGTGTGGGTCAGAAGAGATAAGACGTTTTTCCAAGCCTCTTGACAGCTGAGGGGGAACGTCCGGGCTTGCGAAAGGGGTGACAATGATTCGGACACGCACCCCTGGAATAGCCCACGACGCCGGAACTGGGTGCTGGAAGCCTGGCCTCAGCCAGGGTCACCCCGGCCCCAGGCCAATCTCCCGTTGACGCTGGCCGGCAAGGTGTCAGTGGTAAACCACAGGGGGAATCAAGGCAAAGTCCTATGGTCTGCCTCTGTAACTAGGTTGGGAATCAAGGCGAGTTCAGGGCCTGCCTCCGTAACTGGCTTAGTTTCAGGGGATCAAGGTGGGTCCACACGTTCCGCCTCCGTCCCTAGGGGGAATCAAGGCGAGTCCCAATGGCACGCCTCCGTAACTGTGGTGCTAGCTCTGCCTGGAGCTATGCTCTGGTATGCTAACGCGGGTACAGAGGGCTCTGGGTGGACCGGCCGGTAGAGGTTAGTCATGTATAAGCCCTATCGACTACCATGAGTCTCGTGTCTGGCAAAATTGCAGAAGATCTTCAGCATTGTTGAGAAATATGGATTTTTCAATATTTCGATTTCTAATTGACCGATTGACTTGAAACTTCAAACTTAAGGTTCTTATACCATGAGGACCCAACTCCAAGAAATTCATGGGAAAATGGCGGAAATTGCCAAAAAATGGGATTTTCAAGATTTTCTCAAAACGGTTCTTAACGATTTTTCTTAAACTCATACCCGAAATAGTACTATATAAGCCCTATCGACTGCCATGAGTCTTGTTCCTGGCAAAGTTGTAGAAGATCCGTAGCATTGTTGAGAATAATGGATTTTGCAATATTTCTATTCCTAATTGACCGATTACATAGCTTCCTTTAATAGAAGGCCATGCCCTAAAGCCACGTATTGACAGTCCGAGGCATGTGCTACGAATGCCTCGCTGTACAGTCTGTTGACACAAAAAAGAGTACTACTACTAGTCTGCTAATTACCGCGTATTGACAGTCCGTGGCATGTGTTTGCTAACAGCGAGGCAAATGCTGCACACAATTCGCAGCGAGCAGTGCCTATTGCCTTGCAACGCACAACAAACAATTCTACAAACTAACCTCAAAATTGTACCCCATTCCTATGCATTTTTGTGATTAAGAATTCTATTTGGGTGCAGAAGGTTCTAATAGGCAATAATAAGCATTGCCTTGAATTTTTATCTACTAATTGAGCACAAACTAACCTCCATTTATCAATTATCAATTCAAAATCAGTCCAAATTATCAATTGTCAGAGCTTAGTTGCTTTGTCTCCGCTTGATGGCGCTAGTCAATTTGTTTGCGTGCTCGCATTTTTCGTTACAAAAAATGCAGATTTTTCATTATAATTATTTTTATTATAATTATATACTATATACTATACTATAATTATAATTATTTTCGATTATTGCAGATTATATTCACACATATGGCTCAGCCATGAGTTTCATACTTTTTTTGCGTCACCAGACTGTACTGCGAGGCATTCGTGGCACATGCCTCGGACTGTCGATACGCGCTTAATAATATGGCAACGTCGCCCCCGGAGTAACAGTCTTCTCATATGAAAGCATTAAGTACATATACAAATCATGAATGTTGACTTGGTTTTTCTCTCTTTGAGCATAATTTCCATGAAAAACGTTCATGAAACTCTTTGTATAGAATTCCTTTTGTGTTTTTTGTAATAGGTTGTGATAGAGATCAGCAAGAAAGATTAAGAATAGACAGTTATTTATTAAAATAGCTTATGATTTGCAGCAAGTCAAATGGGAGAACGCACACGAAACGCATACATTAAAACAGCTGATTGGAAAATGATTTTAATGCTCTTAAATGAACTCAATTTCCTACTCTACATAGTTGTCAATTTTAGGCCATAGCCTTCTATTAAAGGAAGCTATGCCAATTGACTTGAAACTTCGAATTTAAGGTTCTTATACCACGAGGACCCTACTTGAAGAGATTTTAAAAAAAATCATCGGAAAATGGCGGATAATATGCCAAAAATTGTGTTTTTTAAGATTTTCTCGAAAACGGCTCTAACGATTTTTTTAAACTCACCCAAATTAGCCCTATCGACTGCCATGAGTCTCGTTCCTGGCATAATCGCAGAAGATCCGCAGCATTGTTGAGAATAATGGATTTTGCTAGCCAAAGCGCCGACAGGCGCGAGGCGTCATGGGCTAGTGATAATTGCAAATCATACATATGATGGGCCGAAGCGCCAATAGGCGCGAGGCCTCAGCGAGGAGTGAAAAATTAACTGTTGGTACCAGAAGAAGAGGAAGTAATGGCCTAATGCAATTTGCACTCACTGATGACTAAATATAAATACTTTTATCAGGTACCGTATGCAAATATGAATGGCAAGGAAAGTTTTGTGAGTGTACCACACCAGATTTTTCATTGAATGAACAAACAATATGGGACAACTAGCCACACTGCGAGAATTGTCATGAATGCTGTGAATGTTTTGTTTCCAAGCCGTGTCATTTCCTCGAGACGGGGATATCCCTTGGCCCCCTCGCTTTCCAGATTTATCAACCTGTGACTCTTTTCTATGGGGCTACTCAAAAAACTATAGTTTTTCAAAGCGATCAACCCAGAACTATTCCAGCTATAAAACAACGGATTCGAGATTGGAGGAATACCACTCAATATGCTACGAAATGTCATGGGAAACTTCCAGGCCCGGCTGCAAAGTGCATAGATTCCAATGGAGGATATTTGGAAGATGATTTATCCAAAAATGATTTTTCACTTATTGTACACTAAATTGTTGCCATTTAGTTCCCTCTTTCCTTCCCACTTCATTGGCGAACCCTGTATTTAGGGTCAACAGGTCCGGGGCCTCATTTTATTCTTGAGAAGAATTAATGGAAAGAGTAATTGACAACAAACAACTAGTGCATTTTATTTTCAAAAGAGATTTTATTTGGAAATCCTTATAAAAATAATAATTAATATTCTTTCATAAACATTTTGCATTTTGTGCAAAACATGTACAACTGACTCATTCAACGAATTGAAAAATCTATGACAGTTTTATAATTAATATTATACAACTCTGAAAAGTAAACACATAGCATATTAGTGTTTAAACTTAATTAACCTCATAATCTGTTTTATATAGTAACTACGATTAATTCAGGCCTGTGTCTCAAATCTGACCACCTTAGAAGAAAATAATTAGTGAGCCATAGGCAGTAGCTTGCAATATCAGCTACTACAAGCTAGCAGCTACTATCCAAGTCACAGTTTCTATTAAGAAACAGCTAATAAAGTATAGTCTGTTCAAGCAAAGAAGACATTCTGGCAAGATGGAAAAATGGCTCCAGCTCGGTCAATATTCGTTCAAGAATTATAGATTTGGACTCAAATTTTAGAAAACATTCTGATCTACAATTTGAGGCCGAATTAATATAATTTTTGACCCAATATTGACCGAGCTGGAGTGGTTTTTCCATCTTACCAGAATGTCTTCTTTGCTTGAACCAAACAGTGCCACTATCCCTAAAATCAGCTGCAGTCTCGTGTTCTCCTAGATGAGACATAACAGGCTTGAAGCAATAATTCACTTATACAACTCTTTAATTATAGCTGAAGTATGAATCCAGGTCGACAAAGTAGAAAGGATGCTTTTTCTGTTGGTGATCTTGTGTAGCGTTAAGTTTGAAGTTGAGGAACACAGCGCTGGATGCGTCTACACTGACAGTTATTGTACTGTTGGGCCTCACATGTTTGTCGTTTGTGAATTTGTGGAACAGCTCCTGAAATTTTAACAAGAAATTCGTTTTCAAATTCATTCATTGCCAAAGGTACATGATAATGTTGAATAATGTATAGGTTTGAGTGGTAGATAAGGTTGAGTGGTAGAAAGGTCTTACTAGTGCTTATAACTACGCCTTATACAGAATGTTTCGTTTCATTTAATTTCATTTTTATTTCATAATAATTGCAAGATACTAGTTGTAAAAAATGTGAAACATAGTCTGTCCAAGCAAAGAAGACGTTCTGGCAAGATGGAACTGACTCCGGCTCGGTCAATATTTGTTCAAAAATTATAAATTTTGTTTCAAATTGTAGACCAGAATGTTTCCTTCAATTTATGATCAAATTTATAACTTTTGAACCAATATTGATCGAGCTGGATTCATTTTCCCATCTTGCGAGAATGTCTTCTTTGCTTGGACAGACTAGCCCTATACATGATATTAATTGCAAAGTAAAAGTTGTAAACAAAAAATGTGAAACATCATAAATACAAGATTATTTTCTCATCATCATTCATCATCACTCATTCATCCTTTGCTTAAAATATTTGGAAACCAAGTCGCAATTGTAGAGAAAGAAATAAAGAATTCGTAGGCACGAGATAAACTGAAAATGTTAGATTAATTTTTGAAACCAGGACCTCCTAAATACCAGTTAGGTATTTAGGAGGTCCTGTTGAAACACAATGACCTCTCAAGATCGATCAAGATATTATAGAGGCTGTGATAGAGGAGTCAAAATAGCAACAATAAAAACTATAAATCTAATTATCTGTATGATAAAGAACCATTTATTCATAAAATTAATTTTTCTCAAATACGTTCTTCATGGAGTATTATCAAAAAGGATGAAATTAATTAATCATGATTCTATTTTATTACATTGAAATAATATAAATAGTATAATAGACTCTATATCTAGAAATAAGCCGTCGGTCCCGGCTGCCTAAAAACAGTCGTTAATCAAGTCATGTCAGAGGCCCTGGAATTGATCAGGGAGCGACCTGAAAACTCTGACACCAGACCTGAGCCAGCCAAGTTACACGAATATTATTATTATTATTTTTATCATCATCTAGAAATGCGGTACCTTCATTTCATAGCCATTCTCATGCTTCATTCCAAAACTTTCTGGAGTAAATTTGAATTCTGTCGGTTTACCATACAGTTCTCGGTTCAATACTACTAGTGCAAACGAATAGCTTGTATTTTTGCTGATTTCCTTTCCATCAATGGGACCTATTTTACGAATCCATACCTCCAAATTATCCTGAAATTCAAAATCAAGTTTTCAGTTATAATATCAAAACTTTTAAAGTAATGAGACATAAACATCCATATTTTTGTGGATGTTTTTATCAAATAATTCTCGTCCAATCATTTCTTTAAAGTACCTAAATAATATATCCAAGCAAAGAAGACATTCTAGCAAGATAGGAAATTGACTCCCAGTTCGGTCAATATTCGCTCAAAAACTATAAATTTGATCTCAAATTTGTAGGGATCGTTTTGATCTACAAATTTGTAATTTTGAGACCAATATTGACCGAGCTAGAGCCATTTTCCCCATCTTTCAGATTGTCTTCTTTGTGAACAGACTAACTTACCTACCGAATTAATGCTTTTACTGAATACCTATACTATTAAAATTCATGTGCAATAAGTTTTAAAATTCAGTTTGATACAATTCAATATATTATTTTTTGCATTTCTGGCAGAGTTCCAGAAAACTATTTTGTCGTGAGTTCTGGCACAATCTGAGGTGGATCGTCAAATTTTATACAGTAATTTATTGAAATAATTAAGCAACAAATTATTATCAATCACCTGGTGGAGAACCTTTTTACCAGGCAGACCAAGAGAGTCCTGGTTTATGGCGATAACGTCTTTATCGATAAAAACTTCCTTGAATTGATCTTTTATGTTTTTCAAATTTTTGTGCAGTATCAGGGGCGCCGGGAATATGCTCCACATCGCCATTTGCAGCTTACTCTGGTTTAGGCTGAGATGCGAACCGCCTACTGCTAACTGCAATAAAAGTTAGAGAAAATTAGCTATTATTAATAGTCTGTCCAAACAAAGAAGACATTCTGGCAAGATGGGAAAATGGCCCCAACTCGGTAAATATTGCTTCAAAAATTACCTTTGGTCCTAACTTGTAGAGCATATTCTGCTCTATAATTTGAGACCAAATTTATATAACTTATAATTTATTTCGCTAGTAAGGCGAAATTATCACAAGTCTGCACCCCTCTCCCATTTTTTGACAAGCCTCTCTTCATACCAATATTGGCCGACTGGAGCAGGGGCGGATCCAGGATTTACTTCTGGGGGGGCACAACCCAGGTTATGAAATTATCAAAGGCTAGTAAGGCGAAATTATCACAAGTCTGCACCCCCTCTCCCATTTTTTGACAAGCCTCTCTTCATACCTAATCACCCCCATAATAAGATAATATCAGGAAGTATCACTAAATAATAGGAGGATTTTTCAATCTAGGAATTTGAAAAAAGTATTTTATTAATTACAGAAACCATGATGAAAATTCCACAAAATTCACTCTATCTGATTTGAAAAATGCGTATTATTACATGATTCATCAAGCAGATTAAATTTCCCCCTAAATTATATGAAAACAGTTTTTAACCCTTCAATTCAATTTTTACAAAAGATCAAGAAACAAGAATTACTCATTAATAGGCTGGATTAATATGAAAAAATGCTGAAAGTGGCTTACCAAACTCATGTAATTTTTGGTACCGGTACATTACTTTCTTTTCTCATTGTAACATGTATTCTTATCTAGTAGGCTACTTGATATTTTTACTTCTTACGCTATGGCAAAAAGGGGTCGGGAGTTTTCCCCCCGGAGATTTCTGTTGAAAAAGTAGTCTCAAATGCATTTAGAACAGCAAGAAAGCCATCCAATAGGTATTTTCAATCTTACAGGAGAGCAATCATTCCCAACCATTTTCCTTGATTCTGATCAATCATTCCCAACCATTTTCCTTGATTCTGATCAATCATTCCCAACCATTTTCCTTGATTCTGACTAGTTGATATGGGTATTGGGTGTGATGGTCACTGGTCAATCGTCAGTGCCCCATATCACACTCTCTTCACTTTAAAAGTAATTCTACAAAAAATACAATAAATTATAGTATTCAGAAAGTATTACCAACACCAACATATCATAATTTAAGCTCCTCTCTTACAAGTAATAACGAAACAGACAGGTAATTTTATTCAACGTCAACCTAGGTAGCATTCCCAAGCAGCAGTTCGAGCTGCGCGCCCTGCTCTAACTGCGCGGCTCATGAAGGTACGATTCCCAAGCAGCAGCTCAAGCCCCGCGGCTCTAAATTCGCTTCTGGAGCTGCCCAGCTCTAGCTGCGCAGCTCCAGCCATCACAACTCTATTCATATTGCTATATTATAAATGTTCACTTTGTTATTATGGCTACTAATGGCTACTAATGGCTACTATGGCTTATACTAAATCAATAAATAGTGAAAATCATCCTTTTTGAGTCATTTTCAAGTATCTATTTATTGATTGTACGGACAAAAAACATTGAATATGTACGGATGAAAACATGAATGTATTGTTTGATTTTAAATTTCACTGTTGCGGTTGATGAAAATTTCAATTATTGTTTGACGTTGCCCATAACATGTTATTTGTTTCTCGGCAATAAAATAATATTTATTTATTTATTTATTTTATTTATTTATTTTGATTTAGTGATAGCCATTAGTAGCCCTAATAGCAGAGTACCTATAATATAGTTGAGAATAGAGTTGTGATGGCTAGAGCAGCGCAGCTGAGCTAGGCAGCGCCAGAAGCGAATTTAAACCGCGGGGCCTCGAGCTGTTGCTTGGGAATACTACCTAGTATGGTGCAATTGTCTTCAAATGGCCTATGTCCTAGCCTTATTTTCAAGAGTTAAAGTTTCTCCCCAATACAAAAATGTCGTATACAACCCCTAAACTATAAATTGTTCAAATGAAAATTTTGTGAAATGCTACATTTTATTGAAATTATGTTTTTGAGGAGTGGGGCTAAGATGTGTAGGTAATTAGGTTTACGAAATATCGCGAAGATTGGCCTAAAAATGTATAAGTTACGTTCATCTCTTCCCTTTTGTAACTTGAGAACCGTTCAATTTAGCAAAATTTGGCATAGGACCACTATTTTAAAATTTTTGTAATGTTGACACATTTTGCCCTGAGCGCTGAGCCGCATAGCTCCTGAGATATTTTGGTGCCCCCCAAATGTGAAAACTGTGTTATTTTTTACAAAATTATATTGAATAAACCAATTCAGAGTTGAAGAGAAACTCTTATTTTGGATGTTGAGGTTTCAGTATAATATTGCTACTATAGCTGTTGCCAAAATTTAAGACACTTTCCTCGTTGATGTAGCCTACTACTAAAGCATCAATTGTCTCTTTTAATTTCAAATACACCATCCAGGCCTAGCTAAATGACAACTCTATAATCGACAGCATCAGTTGGAGCGTACAAGCAGACAAAACCGACTAACGTTTTGCCGTCACCTATTACTATTAGGCTACTTGATACACGCTGAAAGTAGGGTCCGGGCCTTGCCCCGGAAATTTTTTGTTTTTTTACTCTAAAAAGTATATTCATAGGAGTTTAAAAACTTTTAATTTGAGTTTATATGTACAGTATAATTCAATTTAGTCCATTCTATCTAGTGTAAGTTCCATCCGTCTGGGGGGGCACGTGCCCCTGTGCCCCCCCCCCCCTTGGATCCGCTAGTGGCCTGGAGTCATTTTCCCATCTTGCCAGAATGTCATCTTTGCTTGGACAGACTATACAGAATAGAGTAAAATAATATGGGCTATCTACTATATAGGATAAGGATACGGTACACCAAAAAATCCTCTGGTTGACGCAAAAACTTTGATCGGTTTCGTCTGTCCCTTAATTACTGTAAGTGATGTAACCTACTAACAGCTGATGTAAAGTATCAATATTTATCGTCTCTTTTGTTTTCAAAAACATTTTTAGGCATAGATAAATGACAACTGTAATTGATAACACCAGCTGTTGGAGACGTCTGTGAAGTTGGCCCGGATGATGTTAGCCCTGACGACGAAAATGTTATGAATCGTTAGTTTAGCGTTAGTTTAGGTTTGTTTTGACGAATTTGACGTTTGTTTAGGATTCTGAATACCGAATTTGGAAGTTTCAAATTTTCCGGGCCAACTTCACGCCAGCCCGGAAGTTTTAACAAAATAATTGAAAATAGTCCAAATCGTTAGTTTAGCGTTAGTTTAGGTTTGTTTTGACAAATTTGACGTTTGTTTAGGATTATGAATACCTAATTTGGAAGATTCAAATTTTCTGGGCCAGCTTCACACAAACCGGAAGTTTCTACAAAATTGGTTAAAAATAGACCGAATTGTTAGTTTTGTTTTGACAAATTTGGCGTTTGTTTAGGGTCTCTGAGTACCAAATTTGGAAGTTTCAAATTTTCAGGGCCAACTTCATGCCAGCCCAGAAGTTCTCATAAAATGATTTGAAAATAGTCTAAATCGTTAGTTTAGCGTTAGTTTAGGTTTGTTTTGACAAATTTGACGTTTGTTTAGGTCTGTGAATACAGATTTTGATTTTTTCATTGAAGTTAAAATAGTTACTTATGGATCTAAGGCGGAAAGTGCACCTTTTCCTCCTTGAGAATGGAAAAAGTACAGGCCAGTTAGTTCCAGGCCACAATTCGCAATGAATTGGGTTGAAAATAGTTTTGATCGTTAGTTTAGCGTTAGTTTAGGCTTGTTTCGACAAATTTGACGTTTGTTTAGGTCTCTGAATAATATTCAGGAGTTTCAAATTTTGTCTGGGCAAAGTTCTCATAAAATGATTTGGAAATAGTCTAAATCGTTAGTTTAGCGTTACTTTAGGTTTGTTCTGACAAATTTGACGTTTGTTTGGGTGTCTGAGTATAAAATTTGGAAGTTTCAAATTTTTGTCTGGGCAAACTCCACACCATTTCAGACCACAATTCTCAATGGAATGTGTTGAAAGTAGTCTAGATCGTTAGTTTAGCGTTAGTTTAGGTTTGTTTTGACAAATTCGACGTTTGTTTAGGATTATGAATACCAAATTTGGAAGTTTCAAATTTTCAGGGCCAACTTCACGCCAGCCCGGAAGTTCTCATAGAATGATTTGAAAATAGTCTAAATCGTTAGTTTAGCGTTAGTTTAGGTTTGTTTTGACAAATTTGACGTTTGTTTAGGTCTGTGAATACAGATTTTGATTTTTTTATTGAAGTTAAAATAGTTACTTATGGATCTAAGACGGAAAGTGCACCTTTTCCTCCTTGAGAATGGAAAAAGTACAGGCCAGTTAGTTCCAGGCCACAATTCGCATTGGAATGGGTTGAAAATAGTTTCGATCGTTAGTTTAGCGTAAGTTTAGGTTTGTTTTGACATATTTGACGTTTGTTTAGGTCTCTGAATACCATATTCGGAAGTTTCAAATTTTTGTCTGGGCCAACTTCACACCCCAGTTCCAGACCACAATTCTCAATTGAATGTGTTGAAAGTAGTCTAGATCGTTAGTTTAGCGTTAGTTTAGGTTTGTTTTGACAAATTTGACGTTTGTTTAGGATTATGAATACCAAATTTGGAAGATTCAAATTTTCTGGGCCAGCTTCACACCAGCCCGGAAGTTTCTACAAAATTGGTTAAAAATAGTCCAAATCGTTAGTTTAGGTTTGTTTTGACAAATTTGGCGTTTGTTTAGGTCTCTGAGTACCAAATTTGGAAGTTTCAAATTTTCAGGGCCAACTTCACGCCAGCCCAGAAGTTCTCATAAAATGATTTGAAAATAGTCTAGATCGTTAGTTTAGCGTTAGTTTAGGTTTGTTTTGACAAATTTGACGTTTGTTTAGGTCTCTGAATACAGATTTTGATTTTTTTATTGAAGTTAAAACAGTTACTTATGGATCTAAGGCGGAAAGTGCACCTTTTCCTCCTTGAGAATGGAAAAAGTACAGGCCAGTTAGTTCCAGGCCACAATTCGCATTGTAATGGGTTGAAAATAGTTTCGATCGTTAGTTTAGGATCGTTTTGACAAATTTGACGTTTGTTTAGGTCTCTGAATACCATATTCGGAAGTTTCAAATTTTTGTCTGGGCCAACTTCACACCCCAGTTCCAGACCACAATTCTCAATTGAATGTGTTGAAAGTAGTCTAGATCGTTAATTTTATAGGTTTTTTCAAACAATATGAATCAAACAC
>CM029548.1:2512464-2580159 GCA_017141385.1 Sogatella furcifera | reverse complement strand
AAAATATTACATTAATTTGAAACCAGGACCTCCTAAATTACAGTTAGGTATTTAGGAGGTCCTGTTGAAACACAATGACCTCTCAAGATCGATCAAGATATTATAGAGGCTGTGATAGAGGAGTCAAAATAGCAACAATAAAAACTATAAATCTAATTATCTGTATGATAAAGAACCATTTATTCATAAAATTAATTTTTCTCAAATACGTTCTTCATGGAGTATTATCAAAAAGGATGAAATCAATTAATCATGATTCTATTTTATTACATTGAAATAATATAAATAGTATAATAGACTCTATATCTAGAAATAAGCCGTCGGTCCCGGCTGCCTAAAAACAGTCGTTAATTAAGTCATGTCAGAGGCCCTGGAATTGATCAGGGAGCGACCTGAAAACTCTGACACCAGACCTGAGCCAGCCAAGTTACACGAATATTATTATTATTATTTTTATCATCATCTAGAAATGCTGTACCTTCATTTCATAGCCATTCTCATGCTTCATTCCAAAACTTTCCGGAGTAAATTTGAATTCTGTCGGTTTACCATACAGTTCTCGGTTCAATACTACTAGTGCAAACGAATAGCTTGTATTTTTGCTGATTTCCTTTCCATCAATGGGACCTATTTTACGAATCCATACCTCCAAATTATCCTGAAATTCAAAATCAAGTTGTCAGTTGACAATATCAAAATTTCAAAGTAATGAGATATAAACATCCATATTTTTGTGGATGTTTTTATCAAATAATTCTCCTGTCCAATCGCTGAATATCATTCAGCAAGAGTACCTAATTAAAGACAACGTCCATACCCTCATAGAACCCATCCAACATTTAATAAACTTAAGTATCCAGACAGGTAGATTTCCAGACATGCTCAAAATATCAAAAGTGATCCCAATATATAAATCAGGTACAAAAAATGACTACACCAACTACCGTCCCATTTCCCTTCTGCCTATAACTTCAAAGATTCTAGAAAAATGTGTAAAGACCCAGTTAATGCAGTACTTGAACCATAATAATATTCTATCCACGACACAGTATGGTTTTCAAAAATCAAAAAATTCCTCAGATGCTTTATTTGATTTATCTAAATATATAGCAGATAACATTAAAACAAGAAACAAATTAATGATAACATATCTAGACTTAGCAAAAGCTTTTGACTCGGTTGATAGAGAGAGGCTATTGCTGAAGCTTGAAATGGTTGGAATCAAACAGACTGCTCTACTATGGTTCAAGAGTTACCTGAAAGACAGGGTCCAATATGTCCAGATCAATGAAAGTAGAAGTGGTTTGGAAAAAGTTGATTACGGCGTTGTTCAGGGAAGTACCCTTGGGCCAATACTTTTTCTAATCTACATCAACAATCTTCCTTTACTTGACATCAGTAGTAGAATCTTTTTATTTGCTGATGACACAGCTGTAGTCTCAACTGGGAAACAGTGGGATGATGTATTCAAAAATGCAACTTCTGATTTGGCCAGAATAAAGAGCTGGTTTGACCACAACTGCTTAACAGTTAATATAGGGAAAACCAAATACATGCCTATCAAAACCCGAAATCAACTAGATCCAGGACCAAGGGACTTAATATTTCATTCATGTAGAGATCCAGTGGCGGTTCCAGGCATGGGCTGGGTGGGCAGCTGCCCCCCCCCCCCAGTTTTCATGGGAATTTTTTCAATTGTTTTCCTAATAGGAGCTTTATTGACATACATGATATAAGTATTTTAAAATAATTAATTCATTGTAGACTAAAATCAATGTGGGTGATAAAATGTAATACAGTAATCTCAATGCTAAAACCTAAAAGTTAAAAGCTAAAAGCTAAGCTAAGAGTATACATCTGTTATTGGAAGGAATATGGACTCTCTGAGCCTATAATTGAAAATCCTTACTCATAGTTTGGTACTTCAGCCAATATATTTTCATGAATAAGGTTCATAATTAAGGTTATAGAATTATAATTAATTTTTATTAAATTACCACGGACTCTTTTCAATTCTCAATTCGAATTCTCCAATCTGATGAATTTTCCAATCTACAATAAAGTTGATTATGATGATTGCATCATATAAAAATATCATTACAAAGTAAATAATCAATCTAACTTGAATTAATGATTTTTTGAAGTTAAAAATCTTGATGCCTTGAAAACCTGGCCTTTTTTATTAAAAATGAATAATATAGTCTTGAGGTTCAAAAGTAGATGGTTTGAAATAATTCTGACTTGCTATTGAATTAATTTCTATAGTATTTCAAAAGGAATGAGCAATACTTATTAGTTAATAGCAATACATTACTAGTAAATACTGCTTCTTCACACCAAGTAGAGGAAAATGTTCCATATTGCCATATGGGACATACCACCAAAACGCTATTTGTTACCGCTTAGATTAGTATGGCGGAAAATTGACATTTAAAAAAATATATTTATTTTATTCCTTAAAGGATTATTATCCAGATAATAAAATTATTAATTCTCATGATTAGCTGAGGAATTCAATGAAACTAGTGAGAAGTTTTTAACTTGAACGGTTATTGAGTATTGCATTATTATTATTGAGTGAATAGGGCAAATATGCTACCATAAATTTGTATTTTTAATTGATGGAAGTTGAAGAGAATCTGAAGAAAAAATTGAATGGTGGTGATCTTGACAATCTTATTCAAATCTCTGAAACTGCGATCAAAAGAAGACAAAATAGACAAAACATTGAACAAGTTGAAAATCACTGTCGAATTGCGAATTTTGAGATTTGATTGAATTCCTCAGGTAATTTGACATGGGAATAAATATTTTTAGGACTTGAATAAAACCCCTTGAAAAATCAGAAAAATACATGTTTTCTGAAAAATGTCAATTTTCTCTGTTACAAAGCATTCTTCAGAGTACACCTATGGACCATGGTACTTTTTTCTTTACTTGCAAACAGCCTGAGAAGTACGGTATTGCACATTCCTTCTGAAATACTGCATAGTATGAAACAATGGTGATGAAAAATTATTGCCAAAATGTCTACTTTTGAACTCAAATACTATATATAAATATATTTTTAAACTAAATAAGGCCAGGTTCTCAAGAAATCAAGATTCTTAACTTCAAAAAATCATCACATTGAGTTAGACTGATTATTTACTTTGTAATATTTTTCATTCTTCCCAAAGAATAGATGCCTGGGAACTCCACTATCTGGAGTAGGGGTAAGGGCACTCACATACCCTTTCAAAACTTCACCCCCTCCCCCTGAAAAATCACATTTTGAGTTTGAGTCCTTGCCCCCCCAGTTTTTTTGGTCTGGAACCGCTACTGTAGAGATCCAACGTCTATTGTCTGTAATTGCTCTAAACTGGAAAGAGTTGATCAATACAAGTACCTAGGTATTACAGTTGACTGTAGTTTGAGTTGGAGTCCGCATATTCAGTTTGTTAAGCAGAGACTTAGAAAGTTACTGTATGCATTCTCCCAGCTAGGTCAGGTTCTATGTAAGGCACAATGTAAAACTGTATTCTTTGCATACGTCCAGTCCATCATTCAGTATGGCATTCTTGTTTGGGGGGACTGCCGGCATCTCTCTTGGAGCCACTTGCAGTGTCGCAGAGACAGATTATCAAAACGGTTTTGAAAAAGGAACAGCGTTATCCAACAACTCAATTATTTACAGATTTTCCGGTTTTAAATGTAAGACAACTCTACATAAAATCCTTACTTATATACCTTAAAAACAATAGACATAACATCCTACCAGAAATTGTACATAACTACCCTACCCGATATAGAGTCAACTATGGCATTGCAACACCACAAGTGGCCCATGGATTGGAACTGAGAACCCCTTACTATCTGGCTCAAATGTTGTACAGAAATCTGCCGGCTGAGATAAAATCTAGTTTGGATGTTTGCAGTGTGCCTGTCTTCAAGCGTAGGGTAGAGGGGTGGCTCCACTGCCTTGGCTGGGAATTGTTGCTTTGGTCCATCTACTGGCATTAAAGTAACCTAACCCTACTATAATGCTTCTTGGTTTATCATTTTAGTCTTCATTCTTTTAATATCAAGACATCTTTTTCCATACATTCTATTTTTACTTTTTAATTTAAATCCTACCTGGAGATCATCTAGTCCCTGTTCTGCTTCTATCATACACAATATGGAAAATATTGATTTATTTTTATTTTTCCAATAATTAATTATTTATTTCTTTCTTTCAATTAGAATAATTTCTATATATTTATTAACTGTATACAACAAAATTATTATACCAATTTTATTTTTATTTTAGTTTTTATTTATATTCAAAGCCAATATTTTTATAACATGTATCTTAGAAGTCCTATTACAGGCTACCATGAAGTCACCCCTACACTCAGACGGATAGTCTTGTAGGGGTATTCCGGTAACTATGTAAAGTAAATTTTTATTTTCCTGTATGTAATTTTTTTCGGAATAATAAAGATTATTTGATTTGATTTGATTTGTTTCTTTAAAGTAGGTAACTAAATAGTATATCCAAGCAAAGAAGACATTCTAGCAAGATAGGAAATTGACTCCAGCATCCAGCTAGGTTAATATTCGTTCAAAAAATATATATATTTGATCTCAAATTTGTAGGGATCATTTTGATCTACAATTTGAGACCAAATTTGTAATTTTTGAACCAATATTGACCGAGCTGGAGCCATTTTCCCCATCTTTCCAGATTGTCTTCTTTGCCTGGACAGACTATAACTTACCTACCAAATTAATGCTTTTACTGAACATCCATACAATTAAAATTCATGTAATTAAGCTTTAAAATTCATTTTTTGGTACACTTGATAGAAAGTAGCCAGTTTCGATCTACTTGACAGGCTTTGAAAGCCTTCATTTTCCGCACTAGTGCGGAATAAATGGCTGATATTTGGGCCTTATAGCCGTACAAGATAGGAAACATCAGTTGTCAACAAAATTTTCCGTTGACTTAGCAGCGCATTCCATGGAAATTGGTCGACTGAACAGGTAAGTCGACTATTTCAAATATTTTCCAACTGGGCCCTATTTCACAACATAACAAGTCTTGTCAGTAACCATGATTTATAACAAATTTACTAATCCAGCTGATTACAGGCGTTTCACAAACGCACAATTGTAGACTTGTGATAACAAGTGAATTTTAACAATTTTACAAGCGTTCCGCTGGTTATGAAAAAGTGTTTCACAAACGTTGGCATGGTAACAAACAAGTCTTGTCAAAAAAACTTGTAATTAACCATGAAATTCTACCTATGAATAGACCTAAGTAAGTAAGTTACAAGTGTTAATAAAGATGCTTTTCAAGGCTTCAATATTATTTTCAATGATTAAAACTATTTTATATTGTTTCTTTGTACATTTTATTATGACCAATAGGATCAAAAATTTTAATTAAATAAATTAGAAAAATCATCAGTACCAGTAGAATATAGGCTATGTTTATAACATGTGAGATGATGTAGTCTCCTCATCTCACATGTTATAAACATAGCCTATATTCTACTGGTACTGATGATTTTTCTAATTTATTTAATTAAATTTTTTGACTCCTATTGGGCATAATAAAATGCTCACTGTAATTTTTTTTTTGTTCAAGTAATGGATCTAAATGCCATGGGGCATTTCACAATTGGGGCAGTTTGTATTATAGAAAACTATAGAAAGTATTGCACCAGGGCCCAATTTCACAAAGCAACAAGTCTTGTTATTAACCATGGTTACTGACAAGTACTTGTTATAACAAGTTGTTAATTACAAGCATTTCACAAAGGAAATGAGCTACAAGTTTACAATTCTACAATTTGACAAGTGTTCCCACTCATCAGTGCCATCTGTATTGGTTTTTGATACTTTCTATAGTTTGCACTGATATAGTTTTGGTTGAAATTTGAATTATTTGTGGTAAAGATAGATTGATAAAATTGATTTTGAAAATAAATCAATCATTAGAAATCCAAATCGTTGAACTCTCATGTTATTCGGATTAAGAATGATAAATTAATGAGACATTTTCAATCCATTTAGACCCATTAATTAAACCAAAAATATATATATTACAGTGAGCTTGGAGTAGTCTCTCCTCATCTCACATATTATTCAACTGGTACTGATGATTTTTCTAATTTATTTAATTAAAATTTTTGACTCCTATTGGGCATAATAAAATGTACAAAGAAACAATATAAAATAGTTTTAATCATTGAAAATAATATTGAAGCCTTGAAAAGCATCTTTATTTACACTTGTAACTTACTTACTTAGGTCTATTCATAGGTAATTTCATGGTCAATTAAAAGTTTTTTTGACAAGACTTGTTTGTTACCATGCCAACATTCGTGAAACACTTTTCATAACCGGCGGAACGCTTGTAAAATTGTTAAAATTCACTTGTTATCACAAGTCTAAAATTGTGCGTTCGTGAAACGCCTGTAATCAGCTGGATTAGTAAATTTGTTATAAATCATGGTTAGTGACAAGACTTGTTACGTTGTGAAATAGGGCCCAGACGATTTAGCATAATATTATGATTTTCTTCAAAAACTTTTGTTCCGTATAATTTCACACCTAACCTTTTGTTTTGATTGGGAATTGATTTCAGCAACTGATAACCTTTGTTGAAATTAGAATTCTGAATTTATTTCAAAGTAAATAAAATGGAAATTACCAATATGGAATTCAGCAAGTTGAACTTGTATGTCATATTTATAAAAACGTTTTCATCTTATTCTAATAAGCCTTTCTCTAAAGTGTACCAAAGACATAAATACACAACACGTTTTGAAAACGTTTGCAACGTCGCGAATACTCACCTTTCCAGCCTCAGCTGATTGCTTCGGCTGTAAAGCTCTGTATTCTTGACGTCGCAAAACGACGTTTTCAAAACTAGTGGTGTAATATACTATTATACAATTCAATATATTATTTTTTGCATTTCTAGCAGAGGTCCAGAAAACTATTTTTTGTGAGAATTCCTGAGAAAATCTGACGTTTATATAATTCTTTATCTTTATTCTTTCTTAATCAAAGTTTATATAATTTATTGAAATAATTATGCAACAAATTATTATCAATCACCTGGTGGAGAACCTTTTTACCAGGCAGACCTAGAGAGTCCTGATTGACAGCAATGACATCTTTATCGATGAGAACTTCTTTGAATTGTTCTTTTATGTTTTTCAAATTTTTGTGCAGTATCAGGGGCGCCGGGAATATGCTCTACATTGCCATTTGCAGCTTACTCTGGTTTAGGCTGAGATGCAAACTGCCTACTGCTAACTGCAATAAAAGTTCGAGGAAATGAGCTATTATTAATAGTCTGTCCAAGCAAAGAAGACATTCTGGCAAGATGGAAAAATGGCTCCAGCTCGGTAAATATTGGTTCAAAAATTATACCTTTGGTCCTAACTTGTAGAGCATATTCTGCTCTATAATTTAAGACCAAATTTATATAACTTTTGAACCAATATTGGCCGCCTGGAGTCATTTTCCCATCTTGCCAGAATGTCATCTTTGCTTGGACAGACTATACAGAATAGAGTAAAATAATTTGGGATATCTACTATATAGGAAACTGAACTTTAAAACTTAGGGCTGTTTAAAATAATTGAAAATTAACAAAAATCAAACACCCTTTTAAAAAACTTTATAAAATTATTGAAACCCAGACATGTTTCGGCACATTAGGCCATTAATGTGGATAAAATAGTGAAATAGAAGTAAACAAGAATAAAAATTAAAAATATAAGTCTAAAAAATATCATATGTTTGCAATTGAAAGCATATGTTATAACTCTACTATATAGGATACGGCATAACCATCTATCAATTCTCAGACCTTAATGTACAAAACAAGATGGCGGCAATATGGGCCTAGCCAAGCGTAATAGGAATAGTTCAAGTTGCTATTCTTTAGAAGTAATAAGACAGAAATATCATATTTTTTATTGTTATCGTTATGATATTACAATATAATTAATATCCAATACAAAAATAATTACAATATGATGAACTTCAAACTAGAATCTGATTTATTATTCTACCGTATGTGAAAAATAGAAATTCAAGACACTCAAATTCCAATCAGTTTTTTCCAACATGCTTGTAGCCTACTTCACTTCTGCTCATTTCAACTTTCTTCCATCTCTGAACCTTTCCCCCAATATTTTCAGTTTTTTTCCTATTGTCTTCTTCACACTCCAGTATCTATCCAAAAAATGTAATTTCAACTCCTCAAAACTTGTTTTTAGAGAGTTATTTAAGCTTTTAGTTGTGTATTTTTACCATTGATTTACATATCTCAGATCTAAACTTTGAGAAAAAATATAAATAGTCCGGCGTTGTAGGCCTACTGTCTATTGTAGGCTATAGTCACAAATTAAGCACTTTTTGTAACGTAATCATTTGATATTTTGAAGCTAACTGGTACACAAGGCAGATCACTGATTTCATTTTGTCTTTCACTTTTACAAAAAGCACATAGGAGCCTAGTTTGTTGAAATAGCTAGTTTGTTGGAATTGAAGGAAATGCATCACTTCTCTTGGCACTCCAATGTTTTTCTCATAGCACTCCAATTAGTTAATCGTCTATGACAAGAAAAACGTCTTTCTTGATAATAAAACGGTCTTCAAAATGATTAATACAAACTATTGAACTGTCTTTCACTTCAAAATTTTGATGAAAACTTTTCTAACCAATATGTCCATTGAGAGTTTGTTTTCAGGAAACGTGAAAATAGAAATATGAATTGAATTACCATACTTGGATATTCACAATCATAAACACAGCACAGACGACCCATTTGTAATAAATTATCATATTCTTAATAAAATATGCCATATTTTTTAACATAAAACAAGACAAATCGTGAGTGTAATCCATTGTCAACTTAGTAAACATTCAGTAGGCCTGCTTATAAAATGTTCCAAAAATTATTTTATAATAAAACATATGTTTTTTTGTCAACATAACCAAAACGCTATGAAATCATGAATTTGGAGTAGGGCAATTACGTCCGCCATTTTCCTTACAATCGATAGGTACATTAAGGTCTGAGAATTGATAGATGGTTATGGATACGGTACACCAAAAAATCCTCTAGTTGACGCAAAAAAGTTGAGCGGTTTCATCTGTCTCTTAATCACTGTAAGTGATGTAACCTACTAACAGCTGATGAAAAGGATCAATATTTATTGTCTCTTTTGTTTTCAAAAACATTTTTAGGCATAGATAAATGACAACTGTAATTTATAACACCAGCTGTTGGAGCGCAAAAGGAGCAGATGAAACCGCCCAAATTTTGTCGTCAGCTCCATACATACGGTACCACAATTACAGAAATATAAAATAATATAAGAATAGTAAAGGTAGAATTTTCACTAAATGAAGGTATATCTATAGATATAGTCCGACCATGCAAAGAAAACTTTCTGCGAAGATGGGAAATTTGACTCCAGCTCGGACAATATTTGTTTGAAAATCATACATTTCGTCTTAAATTGTAGAACATATTCTGCTCTACAATTTGAGACCAAATTTACAATTTTTGAACCAATATTGGCCGCCTGGAGTCATTTTCCCATCTTGCCAGAGAGTCTTCTTTGCTTGGACAGACTTCTTTGCTCTGGCAAGAGAGAAAATGACTCCAGCTCGGTCAATATTGATTTGGTCTCAAATGTAGATCAGAATGATTCCTGCAATTTGAGATCAAATTTATAATTTTTGAACCAATATTGGTCGAACGGGATTCATTTACCCATCTTGCCAGAATGTCTTCTTTGCTTAGACGGACTATACCTGATAGGTACCAATATACGAATAGAGAAACAATTATTGTTATTGTAAAAAGTTGTAACTATGAAAAATTGAATTTTTATTCCATAGTAATGAAGCATATAGATTTTTCAAATCTATTTACCTATTTGAAAACAATTACTCGTTTATACAAGTTAGATTGTAGTGATTATTGGTTAATCTTCCTGTTCGACAGTGTTAGATTCGAATCAAATCTAATTTAATCAACATTTACTCTAATTTCTTGAAAAATAGTATTGAGTAGGCTACAATTATTGGTCAAAACATATTGTCACTACAATTTAAGTTTGTTTTTGTTAGAAATAATAGGTTATCATGATGAATCAATCGATTTGAAAATCAACTTGAGTAATGACACAGAAAAATGTCGTGCTAAAACAAATAAGGGTAGGCTTCTGTTCAAATTAAAATCAAATTTTATTTTCCATTTTCAAAATATACAATTGAATATTACATAGCTACATACTATGCAAAATCGTATACTGTGTTTTCAATTTTCATTCCCAAAGTCACCTAGATAGGCTATGGACTGCTTTTGAAAAATGGTAGTTTTGGTGCAATTCGTTGACCAATCCATTAAGTACCTAAGTTATGATATGATATTGTAAATAGATGAAAATATTAAATGAATAAGCTTACAACATCCAGATTAGCCCAGGACCCAGGACCGGAGAACTTTCTGAATATGTTTGGATGCGCGGCCACAAAGTCGACCACACTTAGCACCGACTCAAACGAATCGTGGACCTCGTGACAGACGCGCCACAAGTGGCTTACTGCGGCCACCTCGGAGAAGTTCACCTGAAAAAAACGCACATTGAACTTCGACAAACAAAATAATAATCGAAAGCTTAGCTTCCTATATAAGTGGTCTGTCGAAACAAGGAAGACATTCTGGCAAGATGGGAAAATGAATCTAGCTCGGTCAATATTGGTTTAAAAATTATCAATTTGGTCTCAAATTGAAGGAAACATCAATATTGAATCAAGGACAATTATACTGGTTCGAAAATTATATTTTTTATAATAATCCAACTATAATGATTTTTTTTATAAACCTTTTCAAAGTCTAAAGTCTGTCCAAGCAAAGAAAGAAGACCCTCTGGCATAATGAGAAAGTGACTCCAGCTTGGTCAATATTTATTCAAGAATTATAAACGTGGTCTTAATAGTAGATTAAATTATTTCCTACAATTTGGGACCAAATTGATAATTTTTAACCAGTTTTGACCGAGTCTGTCCAAGCAAAATAGACCCTCTGGCAAGATCAGAAAATCACTCCAGCTCGGTCAATATTGGTTCAAAAATTATTTATTTGGTCTCAAATTGTAGATCAGATTGTTTCCCATAATTGAGACTGAATTTATAATTTTTGAACCAATATTGACCGAGCTGGAGTCATTCTCCCATCTTGCCAGAGGGTCTTCTTTGCTTGGACAGACTATAACTATACGAGGCGCATTATTTTAAGGATAAAAGCTAGTTGAGCGCAATTTTTATTGTTATAGTCAGTCCACGCAAAAAAGACATTCCGGCAAAATGGAAAACTGACTCCACCTTGGTCAATATTGGTTTGAAAATTATAAATTTGGTCTCAAATTGTAGATCAGAATGTTTCCTACAATTCGAAACTGAATTTATAATTTTTGAGCCAATTTTGACCTAGCTGGAGTAATTTCCCCATTTTGTTAGAATATCTCCTTTGCTTGGACAGACTATACTTTAAAACATTTGAGTCCTTTCCTAAATAAGTAACAGCTTATAAGAAACTAAATTTATAATTTTTGAACCAATTTTGACCGAGCTGGAGTAATTTTCCCATTTTGCTAGAATATCTTCTTTGCTTGGACAGACCATTATTATGTATTTTATTTCCGTCAATCTATTTCAATATTTTCAATATACCTAATGAAATTTCTAAATAAATACCTAATGGGATTTAGGAGGTCCTGACCGTACTGTAATTGAGTTACGAATATATTATTATCAAAGCTCATATTATTTAGTGGAGAGGAGAGGGGGCCTGAAAGGATCAATATTTTATTAGTTTTATTCCAATTTCTTATTTCTAATTTCGGTAATTGAATTTCCAACTTACGTTACGATCATGTAGCGGCCAATCAATTGAGTAGACTATTGGTCTTTTGGTTCTATTCAATGCTTGTCTGAACTGGCTGTATCCTGCAATCGATTGCAATGATATGATATAACAGTAATTATTAAAAATATATATAAACACTTTTTTAAATGCACTTAAAAGAAGAAAATACCTTTCTTTAGTGACACTAGGTTTATTAATTAATATGAATTATTCTTTCTCTTATCAATTCAAATCAAATATTTCTTCATTTTGACACAACAATACAATTCATCAAATAATGAAACAATATTATAATCATTAAAATAATATATCATGAAAAGTCTGAAAATAATGTTTCATGTACAGAACGAAAGCTAAAAATATGCCAAAATAAAAAATACTACTTGCTAAATTATAAAATTTGCTCGCAAGTAGGGAATACCTCTGAATGTTCAAGTTATTTAAATTATTGATTATTCTTGTTTCGAAATTATCATAATCTTTAATAAAATTCAAAATTTTTTGGAGTAAAAAAAATTAACTAAAGTGGCATAACCTAAATATTTGGACTTATTATGGAAAGTTGGTAAAGGGACAGTTTTGGGAGTAATCCTGTTGAAACTTCCATTGATTGGAAGTGTAACTTGATAGTAAATGATAAATGAATAGAGTATTCAAATACAACTTGCATGTATAATTGAAATCTATTATAAAATACACCAATTCAATTATTAATGTAAAAGCCGGCTTTTAGCCGGCATGAGTAAGGTACATTCATAATGGGTTAAAAGATGAAGATAACTCTCATTAAATCATATTATGCTCACTGATATTAATTCCAAGGTAATTAGAATAGATTGGAACTATTTGACTATTTCTAATCTATTCTAATTACCTTGATTAATTCCATTGTGTTTGATTACAAGATTACAGATTACTACATCTGATCCATGAATATCAACTTCAGTGACATCTTCATTTTCATCTTCATCTTATAACCCACATACATTCATTCAACAGCAAAGTTTGATCAAATTCTGACTGCTATAGTCTGTCCAAGCAAAGAAGACATTTTGGCAAGATGGGAAAATGACTCGAGCTCGGTCAATATTGGTTCAAAAATCATAAATTTAGTCTCAAATTGTAGATCAGAATGTTTCCTACAATTTGAGACCAAATTTATCAATTTTTGAAGTAATAGTTACCGAACTGTAGTCATTTCCCCACCTTGCCAGAATGTCTTCTTTGCTTGGACAGACTATAAATAGCTTCCTTCAATAGAGGCTATTAAAGGAAGCTATGATAATATCCTACCATGTTGCAGCATACTCTCGTTTGCAAAACATCCGCTCACTGTTAGCAGATCGATTTCCCATTCAGAAAACGTTTTTGCGTCTTGATCGAAGCTGGCCCACGAGCCAGGATGCCCGCTGCATGTCTCCGTACCGATATCGGCCGAGATTCCCAGTTTCAAATTCAGTTTATGCATCTGTCAGCAAAAAAGTATTGATGTCTTGATTTAAACTGATATTAAAAAACAATTTTTATGTCGAAATTTCACTTGATGACACCGTTTCAGGTGAGATGTTGTGATATTTGTACATAATTATGAAGCACACGTTTGTTGGTATCACAAAAGTTTATCTCTAATTACTTGTATCAATTTAAGTTAAAATAGATTGGCTTATTAGTCTCTTACTAGGTGATATATTAATGAATTAAATAAAATTTATATTGAATACATACACTTTTACTCACTAAGGCTGAGGCCGCACTGCCGGTGGGTAGAGCGTGGAGGGTGGAGGGTAGTTGATAAATCTATAGAACATACACACCATCCACAGTAGGCTAATACATCGTATGAATGGTATGACGTAATACTGTTTTTTTGAGGTTATGTTGTCCATATTTAAGAATTTCAAGATGGCGGCTGAACACATACTATTCATACGATGTATTACTGTGGTTGGTGTGTATGTTCTGTAGATTTACCAACTAACCTACACCCTCCACGCTCTACCCACCGGCAGTGGGTCTTAGCTTAAGAGTTCACTGTTCAGTCTGAAGATGGACATACAACTGGCCGAAACTCAAGTTACTACAAATGTAAGTAAAATTTCTTCTTAAAACAGTTTTTTTTTGTCATATTAGTACAAATTTAAAGTGGAAAAAATAATGGTTATACAACACCATGATGTCTATCACTGGCGGCTCGTAGGTACCCACGAAACAGGTGAAGTGCCCGTATCTTTTACTGTACAGCACTTCATCTGTTTCGTGGGCACGAGCCGCCAGTGAAGTCTATACTGATCAATTTAGACCAGTTTTGGACAAAAAAAATTCCGGACGTCGTCCGGTATTTTATTTACTTAATAATTATACTAGATTTAACAGAACTTGGCAAACCCATGATGTGTCTCGAATCTGGCATCTTTTGCCAAGCATCATTCATCATAAAATCTTGATTTGAGAAAAAGACAATTTGGACAATCACAATCACAATAATTGTGATTTGTCGAATAAATAAAATTCATACAGAAATCGAAAGAAGAAGAAGAAGATAAATAAATTCATAAGGTAAACAAAAAAAAATAACCGGAAGTCCAAAAATCGTGGTGTGTGGAACAGGACTAGACTATGCTATTCAAGACTATACAGTATACAAGAAAGTACTATTATACAAGAAAGTACACAAGATAATGCATGTACAGTATATAAGCTGTTAGTAGGTTACATCACGTACAAAAGACAGACGAAACTGTCTAACGTTTTGGCGTTGGCTTTACAAGACGCTCTAGCCTCTAGTAATGATAATTTAATTATTATTCATCTTTATTATTTAATTATTTTACATCTAAGAGTACAACAGGCTTCATGGCCCAAAACTGTTCCTCTTAAATTTATACAAAAAAACCAAACAAAAAAGGTTATGTCATAAACCATTCCTAAATCACTAAATTTTACACCAAAAGAAAAATTTGACAAATTTTAAATTTTAAAATCTGTTCACAAAAAAGTTCACCAAACAATATCACAAAATAAAAATATCCAAAATGTTCCTGAATTTTGAATAAACTTGGAAAATTTGGACCAGGATAAAATTGAACACCATTACAGCTATAATGCTATAGTTCGCTCCAACAGCTGATGTTGTCAATTAGTGTTGTCATTCAGTTTTGCCTGGATGATGTTTTTGAAATCGAAAAAAAACATAAGATACCTTACATCATCTAAGTAAGGAGTGCGGTACATGTATGAATCAATGTATGTTAAAGACAGTGGCGTAACGTTTCCTAACCGGACCCCCCCGCAAAAACAAAAATTCCGGGCCCCTTCTTCTGAAATCATACTCCCTTTTTCTAAACCCCCCCCCCCCTATTCTTAACCCCCTACCGTACTTCCTTAATTTCAATTATTTAACTTCCTAAAAATTTAAACGTGCATTTATCATGTTTGAAAGACATAGGCTAGCTATGTAGGAAAAATTTCCATTAAATTATAAAATATTCATAGTTATGAAGGTATCCATGTATCCAAGGGAGGAAAATAGGATCAAACCTTAAGTCAGAATTAAGGATTTAACTTTAATACAGTATAAATTATGTCTCTAGTGTTTGGATTATGAAATCTAGAAAGAATAAAGATAATAATTTATAAAAAAAACTTTTGATTTGAAGACTTTTACACTCTTTAGGCCTCCAAGTTCAGCAATCACTGCTTTCTGGATTGCACGTTAGCACCTTGTATCCATTCTCGCACATGTTCAGTACTTCTATAGGCCTACATGTATTTCTATTGCTTGCTCGCGCACTTGTATTGAGTGAGTAATTTCAATGATGATTTTGAAGTTTTTAATTTTGAGTTTGATTGATAATAGGCTTTTTATTCAAAAGTTATTGATAAAGAAAATTAATTGGGTAGAAATGAACAAACTACATTAGTGCTTATTGCTGTATTTGCCAAAATAGAAATCACATCTTTCTCTAGATAAATCGTCACTTTAATTTTATTTTTATATCTTTAGAAATTATGTGATAGATCATTTCGGGCTCTAACCCAGACCCCCTAGGAGTTCAAGTAACTCATTTTTCAGAAAACCTATATTTTAAATTCGGGCCCCCCGTGCCGCGGGGGCTGCGGGGGTGTACGTTACGCCACTGGTTAAAGATTGGAGTTGTTGAAGCTAATCAACTCAGATATCTGAGCTGCAAACAGCTGGGTTATTATAAAAATAGTGAGTTTCACAACACCGCGTGATTTTTCCAAAGCTACGCTGTCACTTTTAACATTCAGCTGAATGTGTTTGCATTAGAAGAAGTTTCAATTTCACGCATTATGACAACGCAGCTATTTCCCCGGTTAAGAGAGGAATAGTCATCTCAGATTGCGCGGACTATAGACTAGCTTAATAGCTAAGGCTTAACTAACATAACTCCACTAGCCTATACCTATACAGCAGAGATTAATTATAATCATCAACCAGGATGCAGGTAACTTGTGGTTGAACCTCTCAACCATAAGCTAGCTTCCGTAACCAAATGTTAACTTAACTAATAGAGCTATAACTATAATGTTAACTTCAAAGAGCGTACAAACGTACATGTTTGGCCAAATGGCGGATTCCGTGAGGAAATCGCTTGCTATCGGCTACCAGGAGACCTCGCTTGTCTCGCCGGGCGGCCGACCAAGCCTCGTCTATTATTACGTAATTATACCCAACCTTCGAAAAGCCTTCCGAGTGCAAGATTGCGGCTGCACTCTCTATTGCCTTCTCTCTGGAAACAAAACGCATTTATCAATTACAATAAAAACTTGGTAACTCAATTTCAAATCAAATTTTTTATTGTACAAAATACAATTATTAAAAAATACATCTTTGTGCTACACATCGGCAGAAGAGAACTTGTACGCCGACGTATGCGTCGTATTTATAAATACTCATTTAGGTATAGTCTGTCCAAGCAAAGAAGACATTCTAGCAAGCCGGGAAAATTACTCCTGCTCGGCCAATATTGGTTTGAAAATTATAAATCTAGTCTCAAATTGAAGATCAGAATGTTTTCTACAATTTGAGACCAAATCTATAATTTGTGATCCTATCTTGACCGAGATGAAGTCATTTTCTCATCTAGCCAGAATGTCTTCTTTGCTTGGACATACTATATAGCCTACTGTGATTTAACACTAACGTTTCTCAAAAACCAAAATAATTTTTTATTTATTACTGAAGTTTTCCATAGAACACGACTGGTTGAATAAAACGACTATACTTCTATAATCTCTGTAAATTACTATTTACTATAATTGGGCAGCGCGCTGAGTGTAGCCTACTAAAAGTGTAGTTGTGTAAACTTATTGGCCAAATTTTTTTATCGTTTCATTCTTCTATTCTTGTTTGCTAATTATTCAACCACAAAAGAACTTTGGAATTCTTGTTATGATTATTATAATTTTCGGTACCTCTGTCATGTAAGCATGCAATGAAGATCAAGGATTAGTTCATAATACTCACATAAATAGTGACGAATTTCCAGCAAACTTTTGGAGTCCAATAAAATAACCTTCATAGACGACCATTGGGCACCAGACGTTGGCTGGAGATTCGTCTGTTGCGCTCCCTATTTGAGTTTCATGAACTAATCCTGGACCTTCATTCCATGTTTACATGTTAGAGGTACCGAAAATTGTAAAAATTCTAACAAAAATTGTTCTGTACCAAGTGTAAATGATGAGTCGAAACAATTGTCTGTAATTTATTTATTGATTGATTTATTTATTTAAAATAAATTATTCCTGATATTTGGCAACATCCTTTTCATTATGTATAATAATATCGCACCAGATACTGTGTCAGAAAAGGATAATGTGTTCTAACTCATTTGTCAAAAATTATTTTAAGAAGAATTTAAAACAACATTAAAAATAACTCTAAAATCTCAATTTCTATTACTTCGTACGTTTCAGTTTTAGTCTGTCCAAGTAAAGAAGACCCTATGGCAAGATGAGAAAATGACTCCATCTCGGTCAATATTGGTTCAAAAAATATTTATTTGGTTTCAAATTGGTAGGAACCATTCTGATCTACAACTTGAGACCAAATCAATATTTTTTGAACCAATATTGACCGAGCTGGAGTCATTTTCTCATCTTGCCAGAGGGTCTTCTTTGCTTGGACAGATTATAACTTATTTCGTTTTATGCATAATATATGCGTCAATAACGAATGTTTTTGAATAAGTATGCGATCGTTGACGTAAGCCTAGGCTGAAGTATCTCCAACTACATAATATTATCATATTTCATAATCATAATGCTCAATGTGTTTTCAGGACTATGTAAGTTACTAATAATTGTACAGTATTTGAAATGGAAATTGAAATGTAAAATCGTCGTCTTGAATCTAGACCTCACTTACGTTCGGTCAAAAAAATAGGATCCTAGAGGCTAGAGATCTATTTTTCTATGCTCAGAGTATTTTTATTCAACATTACAACATGTATCAGCATCTTGAGATTAAACAGAACATCGTGTGAATAAACAGACGACTTACCTGGTTGGAAATTCGTCCAAATCTTCTTCTTCTTCTTCTCCAAATTTCTTCAACACCAAATGCTTCCTGCTTGTCCAACCCATCAGTGGAGTACGGACTAATCCAGCATTTTCTTCGGGTTTTGGAAATTCCATCACATACACGAAATACCCTATACCTATCAGCATAACCCATAGCAAGAGAACAGTCAGAACTATTCTATCATAGGTGCGATTGGGGTTTGTCGGTAAAAACTGCATTTTGCAATACCTGCGGGGAGAAGTTTTGATAATTAAGACCATTGTGGAACAAATAATACAGATTATTATACAGGGTGTTTCAGGAGGAATGTGCAATACTTCTCAGGCTGATTCATTACACCAAATAGACAAAAAAGTTCCATGGGACAAACCCCCAAAAACACTTTGTTACCGAGATAACAATGGCGGAAAATTGAGATTTTTTAAAAAGTATTGATTTTCCTAATTTTTTAGAGGTTCTACTGAGGTTTTAAAATAATTAATTCCTATGTAAAATTAGCTGAGAATTTCAATGATACCAGTTTGAAGTTTGTAACTTTAACGGATATTGAGATAATTGGTAAAATATGCTAAAAAACGCCATTTTCAAACAATAAGTGTTATAACTGGATAAGGAATCATAAATATGTATTTTTTTATTAATTTGAAGAGAGTCGTATTATAAAGAAAAAGTTAAATGCCGGTGATTGTGTAAATCTTACCAAAATCTCAGAAATATCGATCAATAATAGCAAAATCACTACCTACTAAACACAAATTTATCACTTGTGCTATGTTTTATCATTTTTGCGATTTTTGATCGATATTTCTGAAATTTGGGTGGGATCTACACAGTCTGAATTCGACTCTCTTCAACTTCCATTAATAAAAAATACAAATTTTTAATTCCTTATCCAGTTATAACCCTTATTGTTGAAAAATAGCATTTTTTAGCTTATTTTCCCAATTATTTCAGTAGCCGTTGAAGTTTCAAACTTCAAACTGGTTCCATTGAATTTCTCAGCTAATTTTACATAGGAATTGATTATTTTAGAACCTCTGTAAAGCCTCTAAGAAATTATGAAAATCAATACTTTTTGAAAAATCTCAATTTTCCGCCATTGTTATCTCGGTAACAAAGCGTTTTTGGGGGTTGGTCCCATGGAACTTTTTTGTCTCCTTGGTTTAAGAAATCAGCCTGAGAAGTATTGCACATTACTCCTGAAACACTCTGTATAAGAGATTACTAAGGAGTACTGAATAGGGGGCCCTTAAATGATTGGTGCCAAGTTCACTACAACGGTATTGTACACAAGCTAATAACCATTTTAAGGTTGTTAAAAAATGTTTAAAAAAACCAAAAAGTGTTGAAAAAATGGCAATCACAACCTAAGTTTTCTCGTAATAATAAGTTATTTTATGGTTTTTGTCAAAAAACTTTTTGATTGATTATTGTTTAGTGTAAGGCCGGTATTAAACGGTTATATTTTTATTATCATATAAATCATATAAAATTAGATGAAAATATGATTTCGTGTTCTCTGATAATAGAAATTTATTGTGACAAATTTATCGTGAAATGCCGGCCTGAGAATGATTGGATCTCATTGAAGACTAGAATAATGAAATCAGTTTTTGAAATAGTTTGTGAGTGAAGCTATTAATTATATTAGTAAGAAGTTTGTGATTTTAATTTCAAAGTAATGTTCTTATTTATACTAAAAGAGTGGTTGAGTACTTCTCATGTATGACTTTTAATCCTCTATTGTTTCAGCAGTATTTACAAAGACAAGCATTGAATAGAAAAATCATTGATGAAGAGTCAACATCAGAAAAAATAGACACTATTATTCATTTTAAAACTAGAAGCTTTTTTGAATAACTTTGGAAATCAATTAAAATATTTCCAGGTCGAAAGAATACTTAAAGTTTAAGTAAATATGCTAACTTTGAGCGTAGATATACTATAGTTAGTACTAGATATACTATAGTATATAATATGTATAGTTAGTCTATGCTTTAAGTAGTAATTGAAAAAGTTTAAAAATGAACTTACGCGAATAATCGATTGGTTTAATAACTATTGAGAACTGATAATCTAAAATTGAACAGTAGTGATCTATTGGAACATATTCACGCACACAATCCCACATCTGCACTCTTCAATCAACTATTCAAACTGTAATGAGATATATTTAGTTTTGTGTTTAGCCTTCTGTAGCTCTCTCTCTCTCTCACTCTCACTCTCTCTTTCTTTCTAATTATCTCTCCTCTCTCACACTCGCTTGCTCTCCTCCCAATTTCGCAGCATCTTCTCTCTTCCTCTAGAAAAAGACCTGATGATGATAATAATTATAATTCATAATGAACACCACAAGTCATTCAATATAGATCATATACACCGGCATAATTATTATTATTGTAACACAATTATTGTCTCTTGCAAACAGATCACTTTGCTCTTGTAACACCTGTGTTGGATAATAATAATTGTCATATTATAGAGATCATTATAGCTTTATTTTCTATCATACTCAAATCTCAAAATGCATACTCGAAGAATGTATCGATAGATAAAATTAAATAAATAAAAACCCCTTTTTTAAACTTTAAAAGTATTATTTCTACACAAACATGTTTCAAGCTTTGGCCCATTTTCAATGTGAATCACATATAGGGTTGATTGTTTGATTTGATTTATTTCATTTTATCTATCAATTATTATAAATTGCCTCAAGTTTAAAGTTTGATTTTCAAAGAATGCAATACTGATACTGTATTTACTTTAATTCGGAACTTCGATAGTTTATATTGGTTGTAAGTTGTACTTGAAAGCATCGAAATTTCTATAATATGTCGCAAAATAAAAACAGATAGCTGACGCGAAAATGTTAGTGAATTTGTGTGCTCCAAAAGCTGATGATACCAATTACAGTTGTCATTTAAATAATCCTGAATGATGTTTTTAAAATTGAAAACATGTTGACATGCGTTACATCAATAACAAAATTATTGCGTTATAACATAAGTAACACAAGTTACATCAAGTACAAAAACAAGAGACAGACGAAACCTCCTTACATTTTTGTGTCAACTATACAAAATAATGACAGTAGTAATAGAGTATTGTCATGTATAGTCCAATCACGATCACTTGAGACGAAATAAACAAACCTTTTGCGTGTGTGTGTGTGTGTAATGGAAGGTCTTCTTCTATGCGAAATTGCGAAAAAATTGGCTACAGTCGAACAGCTGACTCTTGTCTGGAGCTGTGATTGGCTACAGTCCGACTTGTCTTGTCTCAAGACTGTTGTCTTGAGCTGTGGTTGGCTACAGCTATTGGTCTGTGGCCGAAAGTTTCGCATAGAAGAAGACCTTCCATTACACGCATACACACTCAAAAAGTTTGTTTATTCCGTCTCAAGTGATCGTGAATAGAGTATAGCATTGTTCTTGATGGTGTATTATTTTTTGAAAAAATTTCCCAAATGTCAATGCTTAGTGTATAATTTTTTTTAATTCCTAAATGTCAATTATTATCAAGACTTAACAATGTTCAAAAGGCAATAGTTATATCTTGTTGTATATACAATTATAAAATAGAAAACAAAGAAATCACTCAGATCATATTGTATTTTTGATCTATAATATTATTGATAAACAATTGAATTAATCAATATGAAAAAATGCTCAGTCCTTGATACATATATTCAAGAAAAGAACGTGAAAATTATATGTTATCCACAGTGTACAAATGTTTACGTCAAGGTGGGAGCATAAATTTTACTACACCCATGAATAAACGCCATCTAATGGAGTCATGGAGAAACGAGTTAGCTGGTACTGGCTTGACTCCCATTGCCTAATGCTCGACTTCCATTGGTCAGGCCCTCCCACTCCGAGTGTTGAAAGTGGGAGTGAGTGGTCTCGTCCAATCACAGAGCTTCATCGCAGTCACAGTAGGCTCCTCCCTTTTTTCTAAATGGCGGATATTCTGTTGGTCTTGATCACAATTAGGTCTATCACAATTTCTTGAAAGAAATTGTTGGAAACATCTTTCCAAATCATTTTATATAGAAAATCACTGGAAATACAAATATTACGATAAGTTTTGAAAATTTATACAGTTTTAAATGAGGAAGGTTAGCATGGAAAAAATGTGTAATACAATAGGCTAGAACGAATAATACTAAAAAAAGATTGTAATCTTGTTGTTAAGTTTTTGAAAAGCAGAAATTCTTCCAATTCGGAAAACTTAATTAGCAGAATATCCTTGTAATATTCAGTTTGAAAATAATTCATCATAATTTCATTCAAGTTTATGAATCAGGCATTACTTTCAATTAAACTTTAAACTTGGGGCTATTTGAATTAATTGATAAATAAAATGAAAAATCAAATACCGTATTTTTGTAAAATAATATCTCTCAACTTTTTTTTTAAAAAAAGGGTATTTGGTTTTTTATTTTATTTATCAATTACTTTCAATGTTTAAGGTATTGAGAAATTGAGAGGCTTTGAAGCTGATTTGTGGAAGGGGAAATACAGCAGAAATTGACCGGGTAAATGTTGACCGGTACAATAGTAGTTACAAAATAGTTATAGTTATCAATGTCATTTGTAATGTAGATGTCAGAGTAAGTGAAACAAGTTTTTAAAAAGTTGACCTACTTATTACAAAAATATGAATCTAAACGCATGCCTCATGTTGGAATCAATCCCAATGATTCTATATATTTCGATTTCTACGTCAAACTTTATTTATTTGCACCGCAATTGTTTCAAAATTGCTTAGCTAGTAGACCTAGATGAATTATTAAAAATGTTACCAGAAATAAAATTTAGTTGATATGAGTGGAAGTTGTACTGATGATTGCTGTTTTTTTGTAGGAGTTCAAATTTAAACATCCTTGGAATTTAATTATTCCAAGGAAAGATAACAGCTATAGTTTGTTGAAAATCCTCATTAGAAAAGGAACATTCAATTCGCTTTTTGTGTAGTTGTAAAGGTGATATAATTTATTTATTTATTAATCTATTGGAAAAACACACATCGGTTGAAAGAACAGGCATGCACAATTTTCATTAAAATATAGTCCAAAATTTGAGGTTACAAGTCCAAATTTCTTCTTCAGCCGAAGTTTTCTCGCTCAAAGAAATGATCTTAAAGTGATAATAATTTTAAAATTTTCAATTTTGAAGGGTTGATCCGAAAAACACAAAATAGTTCCAAACTTTCATTAAAATAGGAAAATTAATTAAAAAATTTAGAGCCGAAAATCATCACACACTAACACTTCAAATAATATGTTAAATATTGATATGTGGTAGTTAACCATGTATTGTAAAAAAGACGAACCACGTATTGTTAAGCCAAATCAATAATTAAAAATCGAGATATCGGTCAAACGCTGTCAAACCCTGAATCTATGATGGTGCAGCAACCGAAAACGGTATCTCGATTTTTCATCAAACCATTGTCGATCTCTTGAAAACTCTGAATTATTATTGTTGTAATAACTGAAACCGGTATCTGTATTCTAAATAAATTTATTTGGTTTAACATCTATCCATTTTATTCAACGTTCGCAATTGATTCTCTTGTTACTTTCATCTTTCATATAATAATAATAATAATCGTGTAACCTGGCTGGCTCATACAATAACGACTACTTTATCCAAACTGATCTTACTTATTTATCTCTACACAACACTAGCGGCTCGTGCCCACGAAACAGGCGAAGTGCCGATATCTTATACTGTACAGCATTTCACATGTTTTGTGGGCACGAGCCACCAGTGCTACACAAAAGATTGTGAATTAATTGTGAACCGATTTGTGATTGGTATGTGTCTCTTTCAACAAAATAGAGTTTGTTCGATGGTTTTAAGACGACAGCCAATGAGAAAGCGTAGTGGACGTGTAATAAGTGTACTACATCGAGATTGGTGTTGAAATTAAAAGTTTCATTCGAGTATGAAAATTGATAAGTTTTATGTAAATTTTAAAAAATGAGAAAAAAGTTAAACATCCTTTCACAATTTCATGACCAACCAATTATGTTACACCTGAATAGTATATTAGACGTACACCTGATCTGTGTACCAGGTCAGTGTAGCGGGTAGCCTATCTCACTATCTGTGACGTGGTGTCCTGGTTTTAGCTTTGTTGGCCTATATCTTTCCAGTTTCGGCGCTAGATCGCGTGATAAGCTCCGAACTTCAGGAAAGATTAACTTACATTATGTATGGAACTCGAGTCAGTATGGAACTCAGCATTAGACCAAGCCAATTTTTTAAATTCTTATTTTTCTGAACTACTGTAATAAAACTGAATATAACTATTTTTATAATAATTATGTTCTTTTCACAACAATCTGAATAAAATCAACAACTCACACTCAAGTTAGTAAGGCTTGCTTGAAAGAAAAGCGACAATACTATTAAGCCATCTTTAAACGGCAAGTTTATGATGAGCAGTAGTGATACAGAGTCTAAAATTGATACGCAATCGTACAGGAAGGAAGCTCCTAGACACGAGACGTTTGCAACGATGCATGGATCACTGCAATATTGCAATAAGCAGATTCTATTTCTCAATTATTGATTCATTTATTTTGAGAACATTTAAACTTAGTTTAGTTATTTTTTTAGAGTTGAATTAGTAAGAAAGAATAATAAAACACAAAGTTTCACAGAGGCAATAGAGTAGTTATTTTCCCCTAATTTTTAGTAATGTCGAAAGAGATAAGCTAACTTTGCAAACTAAAGTTGGAAATAGTTTTGTGTCAATGAGCTTCCTTCCTATACGATTGCAACTTTGGAATCTTATTCTAACTTTGAAAATTTTGTACTTTTTATCTTTACTGCATATCAGGAATTCGCTGTGTATGAGGAGACCTTAATAATAAAATACAGAAATCAGTACACCAGAATATTCAATTCCGCACTATTTTAAGAAGTTTTTTCAGTAATAATCTAATGGCAGATCCTGAGCTAATAACAATCTTAATGGAAATAAAAATACACAGATGTTGTCAATATCACTAATTTCATTTGGATAGGCCTTTTTAAAATCGTAATACCATGGTTTCAAGGCAAATTCTGCCTCATTCTATTGATTTTCAATATGGAGAAATACCACATCTAATCAAATACAATTGATTTCCCAATAACAATCTCGTCTCTTCTCATTTAAGCTCGAACAAAACAAATTGAAGCCAAAACTTCATCACAGACATCAACAATTATTATTTCAATTTGAAACCAATCACAGTTATTCGAATAGCGAGCGGCTGAACATCAAAGAGCTCTATGCCACAAAATGGCCACCTACAAAATCAATAAATAATTGTTGCTGTGCTCAATCTCTATTAGGCCCGCTGTCCACCAGTGAACTACATATACCTATTTATACGGCAATCTTTGTACACGATTACGCTGGGATATACCTATTTATCTATCCATCAGTCAATTGTATACCTATTTATACAGAAATCTTTCTACACGATTACGCTGGGATATACCTATTTATATGTACATCAGTCAATCGTATACCTATTTATACAGAAATCTTTCTACACGATTACGCTGGGATATACCTATTTATATGTACATCAGTCAATCGTATACCTATTTATACGGAAATCTGAACACACGATTACACCGTACTATACCTATGTATGCCGGCTGTTGCGGTCAGCTCTGTTTCCATGACGACCACAGACTGACTAATAGAAGTAGCAAATTCAGCGGTCGACAAAATAACACCTAAACCATATGAACACCCTCCCCCCCCCCCAGACAACAACCACTAAACCACCACCCATTCAACAATCAAAATTGTCATTTGAAAACGACGCATGCATACACACTCACACAACTACAAATAAATTCAACTCCCTTATTATTTCAACTGCATGACTTTACAAAAGGTAATTAGTGGGAGTAGAGCTCTATATCCGAGCCACAACTACGCTATAGTCTAACCAAGCAAAGAAGACATTCTGGCGAAATGGGAGAACGACTTCCAGCTCGGTGAATATTGATTCAAAAATTATAAATTTGGTTCCAAGTTGTAGGACACATTCTGATCTACAATTTGAGATCAAATTTATATCTTTTGAACGAATATTGACTAAGCTGGAGTCATTTTCCCATCTTGCCAGAATGTCTACTCTGCTTGGACAGATGATAGTTGCACAAAATCTCTTTCAAATCAGCCTGAATCCAACAATATTGTAGTGTGGCTTTGTAAATCAATTATTCATTTCGATTGTAATCATTCATTCCGACTGTAATCAATTACTACAAGTAGACTAGAATGTTCTCTATTTTATAATTATGTTGTGCGGTAATTAATTATAGTTGGATTTTATTGAGCGGCTGTGTGAAGTATTCAATTATTGCATGAGCGAGTCAATTTACAAATAATGGCAGATAGATTGATAGGTTAGGTTGGGTTGCGGTGTGTTATGCGGCGGCCGGATTGATTTGAAATTGGAATGTCAGATTGGTGATTGAGGTTAACTGATTGATTATTATTTATTCTAACAGTAAATTTAAGAGTAATTGGGCCGGTTGCACGTACATTCTGTTAGTTTAATCACCGTTATTTCACCGTGTCAAAGTGGAAAAACGTTCAAATGAATAAAATATTGAAATGTGTAATAGTAGCAAAATATTCAAATGTACTCATTCAAAATATTTATTAGAATCAATAATTATCTTATCATTGTATAAATTATTTATTCATTAAAACAAAAACATGATCTGGTAATTGCATGCTGATACAACTTAGTTGTTGTCAGGTTGGTAGTACCACAAAAATCGAAAACTTTCAGCTGCTATTGTTTTCAGATATTGAAAATTTAATTTAAAATCGAAAACTTTCAGCTGCTATTGTTTTCAGATATTGAAAATTTAATCATCAGCTGATGGTTATGTTGAAATTTTTAACGCCTTTAATTCTGGCCGATTAGTTTAGTACTGTGAAATTAGTATTCAATTCCATTTAAACAGCTGCTGACCTGTTAAATTTAAAAAAACCGCCATTTAAATTTTCCATTACCTCATTGATATAATTGCCTCAATGATAATAAATCTAAACTTGATTCATGAATTTAAAGGTTAGTAATATTTTTAGGCAACAAAATTTAATGTAAATGATGTGTCATCGAGTTTTGTAAATGAAACTATTGAAACTCAAGGCTTTTTAATAATTTAAATGTTTCTATTCTCTATTTTAATTGAGTTAGTTTGCCGTTGTTAAAAGATGTCGTTATCCAGGATAATTACGGCGTTGAAACTTAACGAAGTTACGAACAACCGGCCCATTGAGTCTAAATTAACAGCGGTGTTTGAGAGATTTGAAATTTGGTTACTTACTGGTTTTAATGAACTGCTTACTAACAAACAATCATATTAACCAGTTCAAACTTGAAAAATACTTGGTTTCCTATCATCTCAGTATAGTGGTAATACGAGTATTATTAGATCTAGGGTGGTATCTAGAAGGAAACTACTGTACCTTGAAATAAATACTGTATTTTTAAATTGACTGTATCTTGTATCAACTCAGCCCTCGTCTAATAGGCACTGGCGGCTCGCAAGGTGTATAGAAGAGTAGAGGTGGGGCGCAGTGAAGCAGTTGGCTGTGAAAGTTATAATTTTGAGGTCACGGAGTTCTTCTAGTCAAAAATTTAGCATTGATTTTCCTATCCTAGCCAAAAAATTGGGCACTTTTTCTCAATTTACGAATTATAGAATTGTTTAATAGGTAAATTTCTTATATGAGCTTGTGGAGAATTTCAAGACCTACATTTTGAGTGATTTAAATCTATAATTTACTCAAATTTAACATGAGAAAAAGTCTGTTAACGTGTCTCGGGAATACTCTCCAGCTGGGCTAAAGCAAGTTATGAATAGCAATGCTAACGAATGCAATGATATTATAAATGAATCTTATAATAGCATTGCTACTCTTAATTGCATCAGCCCAGCTGCAGAGCATTCCCAAGACACATCAACAGACATTTTCTCATGTTAAATTTGATTAAAATATAGATTTAAATCACTCAAAATGTAGGCCTTGAAATTCTCTACAAGCTCATATAAGAAATTTACCTATTAAACAATTCTGTAATTTGTAAATTGAGAAAAAGAGCGCAATTTTTTGTCTAGGATAGGGAAATCAATGCTAAATTTTTGACTAGAGGAACTCCGTTACGTCAAAATTATAACATTCACAGCCAGCTGCTTCACTCCGCCTCACCTTACTATTCTATACACCTTGGGCGGCTTGTATCCACGTAACAGGGGAAGTGCTCGTATATTTTACTGTACAGCACTTCACCTGTTTCGTGGGCACGAGCCGCCAGTGCTAATAGGATCATTACAGGTACGTACTGGGTATTACGTCTCTCGGTGAGGGTGATCTATTGGTGAATATGATGTTAAGTCATGAACACTGTGGACTGCTCTTCGGTATTTGGCCAAGTACACATTGGCGAGGTGGAACTACCCATGAGGGTCTCCCCACCATTAAAAGCCATACGAATATCTCTTTTTTCCACAACTACAGCTGACACCAAAAAGTTGGGTGGTTTCACTGCTTCTTGTGCGCTCCAACAGCTGATATTGCCAATTCGACTTGTTATTTGGCCATGCCTGGATAATGTTTTTGAAATCAAAATAGATGCTTTAGTCTATTCAGCTGTTACTAACATGATAACCTACTAGGTTATGTCACTTACAAGATACAAATGAAACCGTCCAACTTATTGACATCTGCTATAAACATCTTATTATAATTATTATTTGGCATCTTGTAATAATCATCATCATAACCATCATTAAGTAACTAAACTTGGAAGAGTACTATCATAGCTTCTTTTAATAGAAGGCCATGCCCTAATAATACGGCAACGTCGCACCGTAGTCACAGTCTTTTCATATGAAAGCATTAAGTACATATACAAATCATGTTGACTTGGTTTTTCTCTCTTTGAGCTTAATTTCCATGAAAAACGTTCATGAAACTCTTCGTATAGTTTTGGAACTCTATAGTTCATGAAACTCTCCCTTTTGTGTTTTAGTGCATTTCATTTGAAAAAATGCACTATTGGTCTTGCCCTGACAATCGAAAATTTATGGTGTGATATATTTTTCACACGTTTCCAAGCCACTAGAACACGAATCTGATGTCCGTTCGAATTCATATATCTCTATATATATATATATATATATATATATATATATATATATATATATATATATTTATATATGTACAGATTCTTGTTAACACGATAACTCCCGAAGGGCTTGTCGGAGAGCGACCAAATTTTGCACAAAAATCATTAGTGCTAATATCTCGGTCAAGTTCGTTAACCAGCCAAATTGGTCCAAGGGTAGGGGGTGAAATTAGGGGATGAAAATTTTGAAAAATCACTACAAATCGACCAATAACTTGATCGTTTTGAAAATTGGTGTGCATATTACCCTTATTATGCCCTACAATTTGAGCCATCAACGGAAAAAATCCAATCAAAAATGGCGAATAATATGCCAAAAATGGTGTTTATCGAAAACGGCACCTTCGAATTCATACCCTGATTAACTCATTATGAGTCATATGATTTGAGCCATCATAGAATTGCATTATTTGAAATGCACTCTTTCCGACCGCCAACTGCCGGAGAGAATTATTTTGTAATAGGTTGTGATAGAGATTAGCAAGAAAGATTAAGAATAGACAGTTATTTATTAAAATAGCTTATGATTTGTAGCAAGTCAAATGGGAGAACGCACACAAGAAACGCATCCATTAGAACAGCTGATTGGAAAATGATTTTAATGCTTTTAAATGAACCCAACTTCCTACTCTACATAGTTGTCAATTTTTAAGTTATGGCCTTCTATTAAAGGAAGCTATGGTACTATAGACCAAGCCCAGAACTGCCCTTTTACTATTTATACAAACATTATACATACAAACATTATACATACAAACATTATACATACAAACATTATACATACAAAGATTAGGAATACGAGTTTCATCAAATAGATCTCTTCATTTCTACCCCATGTGGTTAGCGGAGTAAACTTGTGCAATGAGGTACATTCCTTATCGAATAAAAATCGATTCATTTGAACAAACCGATTTTGATTGTAGCCTATGTTCAGCAGGTTAGTGAGTTTTTTTCGGTATAAAAGAGGCAGTTTCGAACATTCGGTCGGTTGCCAGAGCCTGAAATTTCTCTCTTTTATTGGAAACTTATCCGTGCGGAGATTGGCTCGTTCGCTGTAATAGAATTCAGACAAACAGTCGATTAAAGGCCACCTCTTTACGTTTTACGAGTTGCTTCGTGCTATTACTATATTTTACAACACTTTACTATTTATATTGCTATTGCTTCATGATACTTGACTTGGATGGAAACAGTGTGAAAGGTGAAAATGAGAGGAGGGGATTGTTTGGAGCGAGATTAGATTATTCACTTTATTCAAGTAGAGTACAGCATTTACGATCTTAAATCCTAGATTCCAAAGATTAAACATAAATTCAATTACACGATTGGTAAAAATAAGAAATACATATCCAAGGAACTTACTAAATTAGAGATATATAGGATTCAATATTCTTACTCTTATAATTGGAAAATAAATGAAAATCAAATACCCTTTATAAAACTTTAAAATTATTAAAACACAGACATGTTTCAGAACATTAGCCCATTATCAATGTTAAAGTTTATTCAATGTTTTACGTTTTAAAGTTTAGTTTTCTTACTGTTATAATATTATTGTGATGTATCTACATGAAATGGCGGAGTTTGGACATAGATTGGACAAAAGAGAGAGAGAGAGAGAGAGAGAGAGAGAGAGAGAGAGAGTGTGTGTGTGTGTGTGTGTGTGTGTGTGTGAGAGAGAGAGAGAGAGAGAATAAAACTGAAGAGAGATAGCACGGCCCTCGTGTGGTGTTTCGGCGCCCTGTGCGAGATTTCTGCCCAGACGGATGCAATCCAAAATATTATAATATATTCTAAGCCAAACATATTTAAGCTGCCTTTCATTTTCACAGTTTAATCATTTGGTAATCGGAATGTTGCTTATTGTGTGGAAAAAAAGATTATCGGGACTTTCTTATCCTAATGTATTGTTTTGTATTTTTATGTATTCTCGTGTATTCAGACATATGATACGTGATAGAAGAAACCATTAGAGAAATGAATAAAAAATAAGTATAGGTTACCTACTTTGAGCAAAACTGAAACCCTTCTTATCATTACATTGAGAGCACTTAAAAATGATGCTTGGATATTTCTGGTTGGGATAAGTTGGAAATGAAAATACTCTACTATTGAACGGAAAAATTTTCAGCGACTTATTGATTATTCAATTTTAATTGATTTATTTCTATTTGTTTGGTTGAAAGCACATAAGGGAGACTATAAATTCCTCACAGAAAAATATTGGGAGTCATCATAAATCTTGAGTTTCACTGAAAATATACTTGTCCTAACGAAAAATTGGAAACTTAAAAACAAGCAAATTGAAGATTGTAGCCATTTTCACTGCCCTACCCAACTTTCTTGAGAAAACATTCGAAATAAGTTAGTTCCGAATTCAGCCAGAAGATGGCAATAGCAATAGGGTGATTCGCTTCGACTCCTATTAGACACGCCTTCAAACTCCGCCTATGCTAGGCCATGATGACGTAATGGCATCAGCCAATGAGAGGGCGTTGTGGGCGTGGACTTGTACTGGTTAGTGATTGGTCGACAGAGTGAAGGGAGTTGTCAGCCACCAATAGAATTGAATTTAAGAGGGGCGTTTCTCAGCTTACATTGAGTGGTGTGAGGTAGTTAGTCATTAATAGAATTAAATTTAAAGGTACGATTCCCAAGCGGCGCAACTAGAGCCGCGCAGCTTGAGCTACCCGGCTATAAATTTGCTGCTAGAGCTGCCCAGCTTTAGCTGAGCTGCACTAGCCATCACAACTCTATTCACATAACTATATATATATTATAGATGTCTACTCTTTTATTATTAGGGCTACTAATGTATACTGAATCAATAAATAGTAAAATACATTTGGAAATGACTTAAAAAGTGTGAAAGTGTGTGTAGAGCCAGGCATTGGGAATCAAATGAAGAAAATTGAGAGAAAATGAAGAAGAAGAAGAAGAAGAAGAAGAAGAAGAAGAAGAAGAAGAAGAAGAAGAAGAAGAAGAAGAAGAAGAAGAAGAAGAAGAAGAAGAAGAAGAAGAAGAAGAAGAAGAAGAAGAAGAAGAAGAAGAAGAAGAAGAAGAAGAAGAAGAAGAAGAAGAAGAAGAAGAAGAAGAAGAAGAAGAAGAAGAAGAAGAAGAAGAAGAAGAAGAAGAAGAAGAAGAAGAAGAAGAAGAAGAAGAAGAAGAAGAAGAAGAAGAAGAAGAAGAAGAAGAAGAAGAAGAAGAAGAAGAAGAAGAAGAAGAAGAAGAAGAAGAAGAAGAAGAAGAGTCCAACCACTCGGCGATGTGATCATGATTGTAGATTATGATGAGACTTTGATATTCTCATCGTAGATCATGATAACAAAGAAATGAGACTGTGTTTAATTAATTTTATACACCATTATATAAACTGTTTAAATGATTTTAACAACCGAAACCGGTATCTTGATTTTTTAAATATTACCCTGATGAAAATTTCATCAATAACAAAGAAACAAAGGAATGAATCCTATTCGCTTTAACTTTTTTCGATATTAATTAGAAATGGAAATTTTTCACTATCAAAAGTCAACTATACATAAACTACATTAATTTGTGATATTTTCATCAATATCAGGAAGGGAGAACGTTAATTATGGAAATGTGTCTGTGAAAAACAAACAGTATAGCTGACAAAAAACGTTAGGCGGTTTCATCTGTCCCTTGTAAGCGATCTTACCTACAGTACTAACTGTTGTAGAGCATCTATTTCTAGATGCATCTAGATATGTCTAGTTTGATTTCAAAAACATCATCCAGGCATGGCTGAATGAGAACTCTAATTGTTGATGACATCAGCTGTTGGAGCGCTAAAGGAGCAGACGAAACCGCCCAATTTTTTGGCGTCAGCTATAGAAACTGGTAGTGGAAGCGAGAAAGAAACTCACTAGTAAGACAGAATGGAAAAGGGAACAGAAACAAACGGAAATAATGAAGTTCTGGCAGTTATAGTCAGTCCAAGCAGAGAAGACACTCTGGCGAGATGGGGAAGTGACTCCAAGTGGGTCAATATTGGTTTGAAAATCATAAATTTTGTCTCAAATTGTAGATTAGAATGTTTTCTACAATTTGTGACCTGATTCATAATTTTTGAACCAATATTGACCGAGCTGGAGTCATTTTCCCATCTTGCCAGAGGGTCTTCTTTGCTTGGACAGACTATAGTATGCATAATATCTAGTAATTGATCAATAGATATTATTTTGACTAAAATTATCTATCAATATAATAAATATGAGGGGGTTAACTATACTACTGGTAACTATACGTCTTACTTCTTCTTTACTGGGAACTGGTTTCTTTTGAATTCGTGTCACTAGATAGCAGCACTACCACGCTGTCAGCTGAAGCCTATAGCATAGCATTTGTACGCTGACAGCGTGGTAGTGCTGCTATCTAGTGACACGTATTCAAAAGAAACCAGTTCCCAGTAAAGAAGAAGTAAGACGTATAGTTACCAGTAGTATAGTGCGCAGCGCAGCGCAGTGCGTAGCATGTGCGCAGCGCGTTTTAGAGAGCACATTTTAAGAAATTGTAGGTGGAAGAGAAAAACAGACCTACTAAGAAGAGTGGAAAAGGGAGCAAAAATAGAACGGAAATAAAGAGGAACGAAGTTCTGGCAGTTACGTACATTGCACTATCAACAGTTCAACAAACATAAACGAGCAACGATAACGTACATAAACCGGCCGCCGGGGTCAATTGTTTGATTTCGTTCTGATTGCGCCCAAAACCCCTACAATAAAGATAAGCGAGTGAAAAAAAACACTTTCTGGGGTACAGGAAGCACCACACCCACCCAAAATAAAGTACGGAGGGGGGAATGGTTGGTCACAAAATCGCCAATTTGAAAATCCCGCCTACTCAAAACACACACACACACACACTCAGCGTTCTGCGGCCCACAATTTTATGCGCAACGGTTTACTGCCTCGATCTCTCACTCTCTCTCTTTCTCACACTCATTTTCTCTCCCAATCAATCACCCTCTCATTTACAATATCTTTATTTACTCCCTCTGACAGTCATAATGTAATTATCCACTTTCTCTCTTACACCCATTACCATAACATCTATCTCTGTCTCTACATTATTTTTACCATACATTCTCTCTATTCAACTTAATCTTTCACAATATCACTATTCACTCTCTCTCTCTCTGTCTCTCTCTCTCTCTCTCACTCTCACTCTCTCTCTCTCTCTCTCTCTCTACACGCCAAGTGTTAATGGAAAGGATATACTTATGCTTTCCCAAGAATGGACATTTTTATGTCCAAACTTCGCCTTTTCATTTATATATTTTAATGCACAACAAGTGAGATTGCAAGCAAGTAGCGTATTGTTTGGATAATTGTTCTATGATTTCTTGCATTCACATGTAACCTCTCTCATTGAATAGATTATAGAATAACCTGTAAAAATTGTAGTGTAAAATATCGAAATTAGTGTGTAACTTGTGAAAATAATAGAATAATTAGATTCAATAATAACTCTTGTAATCTAGAAACTAAGCATAAATATTTTGTTGCTATCTAAATGAATAAAGAAATCTAATCTAATCCCCCTCAAGTCTCAACACACGTATTCAATTCAATTCACTTCCTCACTGTGTATTATTTAAATGAAATTAATAATTCAGAGATAGGTAGTGAATTGAAGTGAAATAAATAATTAATATCATTTCTGCGTTATTAGTATATATTTTTTTCAAATTTTCATAACATAGGATTCAAGCCGATATATTTTTGTAACCTCAATAAATAAAGTCAATGATACTCTCTTTCTCGCTCTCTCTCATTTACTCACTCTCTCTCCCTACGTATTTGTCTCTCTTCAACCCCTACTTCTCTCTCTCTCTCTCTCTCCCTATTTATTTGTCTCTCCTCTTCGGTCTGGTGAAAAACCGTTTATTGTGTACCTGTTGGTACAGTCTGTCAAAGCAAAGAAGACATTCTGGCAAGATGGGAAAATTACTCCAGATCGGTCAATATTGGTTCGAAAATAGTAAGTTTGATCTCAAACTGTAGATCAGAATGTTTCCTATGGTTTGAGACCAAATTCATAACTGTTGAACCAATATTGACTGAGCTGGAGTGATTTTTTCATCTTGCCAGAATCTCTACTTTGCTTTGACAGACTGTATGAAGCCATTTGTATGGCAATCACTCGAAAGCTCTGCCCTGTAATATGCCTCCAACCCTCAACAATGATCGGTGAATCGTGATTGATTTATTTATTGATTGATTGAGATTGTGATTGATTGAAAGATTGAAACCGATACCGTCGTGGTCTGAGGCTGGTTTCAATTCTTTGAGCGCGTGGTTGCATTCTATGCACGTATTGTGAGGCATAGCGCATAGCTTATGATGCTTGGGTAGAAACAGTCTGTCCAAGCAAAGAAGACATACTGGCAAAATGGGAAAATGACTCCAGCTCGGTCAATATTGATTCGAAAATGGAAACTCTTCCATTTCTCTTTTGTAAGAGAATTATAAATTCAATTACAAATTGTAGATCAGAATGTTTTCTACAATGAGATACCAAATGTATAATTTTTTAACCAATATTGACCGAGTTGGAGTCATTTCTCCCTCTTGCCAGAATGTCTTTTTTGCTCGACCGGATTATACGGGAAACTCAATCAGCTGTTGAAAAACAATGCGAAAAGCATGAATGTACTTGAATTGTTTTTATATTTCTACTCTTTACTGTTCATGTTTAGGGTTTATAACTATTCATAATGTATGAAATTACGAATAGCAGTATAGCTAATGCCAAAAAGTTTTGCGGTTTTATCTGCTCCTTGTGCGCTCCAACAGCTGATGTTGTCAATTAGAGTTGACATTTAGCAATACCCAGATGATGCTCTAAGCCAACAGAGACTATAGCTGCTAAATATCAGCTGTTAGTATAGGTGCTACTGCTGTTATACATCAGCTGTTATAGTAAATTACAACAGGTACATCAAGAGACAGACGAAACCGCCTAACGTTTTGGCGTCAGTTATATCGCCAAGCTCGATTCGATAGGTCGACATGAATTCAACAGAAAATTGATTTTAGAGTCAGAAATCATCTTGACCATAAATTTCCACTGACTCGAAACTTCTGGAATCGGATTTCATTTCATTTTGTGGTAGTCTGTCCAAGCAGAGAAGACATTCTGGCAAGATGGGAAAATTACTCCAGCTCGGTCAATATTTATTAAAAAATTATTAGTTTGGTCTCAAATTGTAAAAGCAGAATGTTTTCTACAATTTAAAAACAAATGTATAATTTTTGAACCAATATCGACCGAGCTGTAGTCATTTTCCCATCTAGCCAGAATGTCTTCTTTGCTTGGACAGACTTAAATATTTTGTTCCCCTTCCCAATGCCAGGCTTGATACCTTCAAAAAACGGAAATAGAAAAGTGCGGATTCATCATTATTGCTGACGTTTCGCTTTTTCTTGCACCCCAAACTTTTTCAACCCAATTCCCCCCACACCCTGAAAAAGGTGAATGCGGTTTTTGAACCTGATAAACGGTGAAAATAAGGGAAATACGCTTTGTGAGCTATGACTGTTCCGTAGAACAACAATTTGTCAACTAGTATGTTAAACCCAATCAACTGATAACAATATCATAATTGCAATGATTGACATAGTTGGTAATTAGGTTCTGTGAAGAAAATGTTGAGAATAACTACTAGAAGATTTGTTAAATTGAAACAAAATATTCGATTAATGTATGAGATGAAAGTAACAAGTGATATTTTTAAAGAATGGAAGTCTGAAAGTGAACGTACAATACATTATTTATTTAATTGATTCATTCCAAATCCAATATCGAGGAATGAAAAAACACCTAAAACGCCTAAAACATTTTCAATTACAATTTAGATACAAACGCCTAAAGTTAGGTGAAATAAAGTGTATGTTATCCCTCCAGCTTCGTTGTGAATTAATTCAATTAAATTATATTAATTAATATAATTAAAATAATATAATTCAGCTGATGTAATAATTTTCATGAAAGTCTATCTATTTTAGGTTTCAAAATTTGAAGTGAAAATTAATATTTTGAATAATATTATCTGTGTTTTGGTTTTTTTTATTTATGTAACAACCTTTCAAATTCTAAAATACGGTTTCATAGTTTTTTTATCATCAGAAGTTGAAATTTGTGTATAATTCAAGTTTTAAGTGTGGACATAACCTTGAATATTTTAACCAAAATTGGGAAGAAGAGACGTTTTGGACTTTGTCTGTGTTTCAATCCTACTGTATTTCAATCTTGTTAATAGATAAATAAATAAATAATAATATTCGTAAACCAAATTAGATTAGTCCCCATTTAAAAGAAATTAATTATTGATTTAAACCTATTGTGAATTAAATCAGTGTTAACTTATGAAAAAATGGTTACAAAATATTGCGGGAATTAACTTCATCCATGTTATTCAAACATATCATCGATGTAGTGACTCACAGTGATATAGTGTGTCCAAGCAAAGAAGAGCCTCTGGCAAGATGGGAAAATGACTCCAGCTTGGTCAATATTTGTTCATGAATTATGAATGTGATCTTGATAGTAGATCGAATTGTTCTCTACAATTTGATATCAAATTGATAATTTTTGAACCAATATTGACCGAGCTTGTGTCATTCTCCCATCTTGCCAGAGGCTCTTCTTTGCTTGGACAAACTATAGTCATCAGCTATTCCTTACTTAGTTAGGTACGGTACCACTCTAGTTACTGGAATCTGAGGGGGAATTGTGTAATTTTTGGCTCGAAATTTACAATTAATTTTAATATTTTAATGAAACTTGAGTTGTATTATTTAGTTTTATATAATTCCTTCTAAATTCAAATTTGATCATTAAATATTTGTGAATAATATTTCTCTGAGTGGAAACATTTGGCAGAATGTGAAATTTATACATATCCTGAGAATTTTTGTCATTGTTTTTATTGTACACTTTTTATCTAGTTACTCTTGTCTGGCTAGGAATCTCTATAACACGCCATTTATTTTCGATTATATCTCAGCTCATAGGCCACATAGAGAGGTCTGGTTTTTACTAGTTGATTGGTACCATCCGACACTATAATTTGAGCAACGTTTTCATTGGATTTAGTGTTAATTTTTTAATTGAATAAATAAAATTTGAAGTGAGACAATTTGGATGTGTTTATTTACGAATGTGTATTCGTGAGTCAGGTGATCAGCAAATTTTGAAATACTCCGCCAACATCAATGATAATTTTTAGAAAAATGTGTTTATCAGATGTATTCATGTTAAAGTAGTGGTGTGGATGGATTCTTTATTTTTTCGAATTAATGAATTATTTTCAAGTTTCCGAGTACGGTACTTTCTTTGTACCGTACTTATTGGTGTACTTTTTAGTGCATTTTTAAAAGTGTTTTTTTTTAATTATGTTATTTACCTATATTTAGGAAGTTAAGAGGTTTTGGGTGATTACCTAATACTTACTTCCATTAACAGTGTATTATTTCGTTGAATAAAACAGTGCTTTATTTTGTACTTAAATAAATTAATCATAATGTTAAACTCCTATAATTCTTAAGTCTGTTTGTTCCAAGATATTGTTAGTTTAAACCAAGGTTTCAAAACGTCTCTATACGATTTCTTCCATCTTGAGACATGGCCTCATTATTGGGTCTCAATTCAAACCAAAGAACAATGCTTTTAGAAAAACACAAGGAACCTCAACTTTTCAAATAGTGAGGAATTTCTATTGAAACGAAGACCAGTTTCTAAAGTATTCTGTTTTGTTTCACAGTTGACAACAATATGACAAAACATGCCCCACAATAAATTGTCTACGGGGAAATAATGTTTGGTTTGGTTTTGTTTCAATAGTCAATGATGGTCTGGCTCCAAACTTCATTGAAATCGGCGCTCTTGAAGTTTTGAAAGGAGACTGTTTTCAACACGATTCCCTCTTCCAGAAACAATTATCGAGTCCTCTTTCCTGTCAGGACGTTTGTTCCGTTGTCTATTTGTGCATGAATGGATTGGTAGAGGTTGTTTCAAGGACACCAAACAGGCAAAACAAGGTTTCTCGCTTTTAGTGAAGACAATTGAGGAGGAATAGTGTAAAGATGAAGCCCATGTGTAAGTATAGTATGTCCAAGCACAGAAGACATTCTGGCAAGATGGGAAAATGACTCCAGCTCGGTCAATATTTGTATAAAAATTATACATTTGGTCTCAATGTGGATTAGGATGTTTCCTACAATTTGACAGGGCCCTCGTGTGGTTTTTTGGCACCCTGTGCAAGATTTTAGCAGCAACCCCCCCCCCCCTCCTTACCAGACGAATGCAAACCAACAGATTATAATAATTATATTCAAGGCTAAACATGATTTCAGCTACCTTGCATTTTCACATTTTTCTCATAAGCAAACCCAATGTTGCATCCTTGCATGTGGTGTGGCAAAAAGGATTATAGGGACTTGCTTATTTTAATGTATCCCAACGTATTGTTTCGTATGTTTATGTATTGGATACGTGATAAGCAAAAGCCTACAGGAATTGATAAAAATAACTAAAGGCTATCTTCATTGAGAAAAACTGTCACAATGTAGGCCGTACTTTATCATTTAAATATTAAATTTTTAATTATTGATTAATTTATTTTATTAGTTTGTTTGGAAGCCCATAAGGAAGGGAATAATAAATTTTCCACAGAAAAATATTGAGAATCATCATAAATACTCCATTTTACTGGAAATAAAGATGTTCTAACAAAAAATCGGAAACTCAATATCAAGCAAATTGAATATTTCAGCCATTTTCACTGCTCTACCCAACTTTCTTGAATAAAATTCGAAATAGTTCAGAATTCAGCCAGCAGATGGCAGTAGCAATAGGGTGACTTGACTTCGACTTCCATTGAACACGCCTCTAAGCTCCGCCTACGATCAAAATGGCCGAAAACATTGGTTAAACGGTTTCTAAATTCAACCAGTAGATGGCAGCAGTTGAAGGGTGATGTTCCTTCATGCCCCGCCTGCTCTTTTCTTATTGGTGATTGACAGTGTTTCATGAGTTCTGTCTTAGAAAATGGCTGCTAGCAAGAAAATGATGGATGGTGTATCATACACAGAAAAATACGCTGATTTATTATTAACGATCTTGTACTAATATAATATTTATTCATGTATTCAGGCTGGTAAGATTCTATCAAGTTAGTATTTGAAAAATTTATTTATACAATTTAGACTTGGTTTTACTTTTATTGTGTAACTTGGGCCAGTACTAGACTTCAACAGTTTTATGCTGTATGAAATGAGACGAAAATGTGATTTCGCACTCACATCTTATACGATAAATATAATGAAATAGAACTCAAGCTATTCATGATCTAATACCGACCTCTTGCCAGAAAAAAGTTTGAAAAACTACAACAATTCGGTAAAAATATTAGGGAGAAGTTGTTATCTGGAGTCATTTTACCATCTTGCCCGCATGTATTCTTTGCTTGGACAGATTATAGATGTCCGAAATACGAGTACTACGTATCCAAGTTGTTTGCACGCTAGGAAAATTACAAAATACTGACAATAAGAAAATGTTTTCTAGAAAATTACAAAATAGCTAAAGTTCATTGCTGAGTAGAAATTGATTAAAAATTAATATAATACACTGGCGGCTCGTGCCTAGAAACAGGTGAAGTGCCCGTATCTTTTATTCTACAGCACTTCACCTGTTTCGTGGACACGAGCCGCCAGTGATATGATATTGGTTGATAAAAAGATCTGTGACTAATAAAACAAATCCTTCAATGAAAAGAACAGATATTGTTGAACCACAGATTCATTAAAAATCAAGATACCGGTTTTACTTGCTACACAATTATCAATCTCTGGTAAACTCTCGTTTTATTATCAAAGATTATTGTGGTGTAGACACTGAAATCGGTGTATCTTTTTTAAAATAAATTCGTGGCTTGACAATATCTTGTCTCTTCATTTAATATGGAAAACTACCACAATAACACGTACCTTTACAACTAGGTACTCAAAACGTATAGCAAATTACCAGTAGGTTTGTCTTGAAACGATTTTACACATGTTTCAAGTTTTGCCTATATTTTGTCATTTTTTATCGCAATTTCAGAGTTTGAGTAGGTTCTACACAATCACGGTTGTTCAGCTTTCTCTACAGAATGTTTTGATTCTCTACAACTTCTATTAAATTAATTGAAAACTGTCAAACTGAAACTCGGTTATTGAAGTTTTTCTGTTAATATTTACATATTTAGACATTTATCATAAATTGGTTGAGGAACAGTTTTGGGCTATATGCCTGTTGTACTAGACTTTGTATTTTATTGATTGTATAATGATGATGATGACGACGATGATGATGACGACGACGATGATGATGATGATGATGATGATGATGATGATGATGATGATGATGATGATGATGATGATGATGATGATGATGATGATGATGATGATGATGATGATGATGATGATGATGATGATGATGATGATGATGATGATGATGATGATGATGATGATTATGATGAAGATGACTTTGATTTGACTTTGAAGATGACTTATGATTTGACAACTTGTAAGATCTGAATCCACTAATTTATTAGTAAGTTACATCACGTACAAGAGACAGACGAAACCGCCTAACTTTCTGGCGTCAGCTGTTCGAAACGAATGGAAAAGAGGCTTGAAATCGGAGAAGATAAGCGGTGCAGAATTGAAGAGAAGAGAAGTAAGTGGTTGAAAAAGAGAAGCAGAGTAAAGCTACATGTATAGATATAGGTGTACATAGGTGGTTATAAAGGAGGTACATCGAAATCGATGTACATAGGTATATAGAATGTGTATGTTCATCTCCTTCTATGGAGTGAAGTAGACTGGATGAAGACCATAAAGAGATCGAAGGCTTTAAACGTTTTCAATGTGGAGGGATTCTGCTGATATAGTCTCTCCAAGCAAAGTAGACATTCTGGCAAGATGGGAAAATGACCCCAGCTCGGACAATATTCGTTCAAAAATTATCAATTTGGTCTCAAATTGTAGAATGGATTTTGCTCTACAATTTGAAACCAGATTCATAATTTTTGAACAAATATTGACCGAGTTGGAGTCATTTTCCCATCTTGCCAGAATATCTTCTTTGTTTGGGCAGACTACTGCAATCTCACCGAATCGACGCATGAAAAAAGCGGTGTTCAATTTCCCATGTGGGTTTAGAGGGGAGGGGGAAGGGGGGGCTCTGGTAATCCTAGGTGGCTTACTGGAAGCTGAGATATGTGACCTCCGTACCACCAACCACCGTGTCGTGTAGAACCGCCAAGGCAGGCAAAGGCATCAACTGTGGATCACTGCTGTGCATATACGGGGTTCAACAGATAACAATAAAATAGGATAGGACGCGCTGTGTGATCCCATACTAAATAAAACTGCTTTTCCTATGCACACCAGACTATTTTCCTTCGGTTCATATTGGGTCTTGTGTTAGTGTGAAGGTATTTTTCCTCAGAGTATTTTCTGTCTGTGTTCCAGTGACTTGTGTTGGTGAAGCCTCGTTTCTATTACTACAAAAATCGCACGGACTCACATGAAAAAATTAATAAAACTAGATCACATTAGGTTTCTTAATTCATTAAGATGACAACAAAATATGAATGCTTATACCGGGGTTTTCCAAGCACACTCAAAATTGAAGGACCCTCAAATTTTGATAAACAGCTGACATTTTCTATGATAAGGAAATGTAGTAAACTTGAGAGTCCCTCAAATTCAAGTGTGCTTGGAAAAAACGTTTTCGCCATACTCGTATGTAATACACAACTTTCCAAGCTAGATTTGCGTTTGGAAAATTGCTGTTTACATGAGAATCAAAGATCAGCTGTTCTGAATGCGGGAATAATCATTTTGATGATTATTACAGTACTAGTCATCATCACGATAATAATTACAGCACTGAAAATCTAGCCCAGCTGTTTTTTCCGAACTCCGACGTATGAATAAACGAGTCAAACGAGCCGCCATGACAGTTCAGTGTGTGCGTTTGTGCTAGTGTTGTGTTGAGGTTATGTTGGCTTCAGTTAATGTTTTCAGTTGTTTGAGGTTTAAATAAATCCTTCTCAGTCTAGTATGACGAAAAAAATGTACATAATTCGTGTGGAAAAGTTTACAAACTCATAATTATTTTCCAAACTCGCATACCGCTCGTTTGGAGAACATAATTATTCGTTTGTAAAAACGCCTTTTCCACGCTCATTATGTAATATACTATTCTCAATTGCAGTTATTATAAGTGAAACTAATTATTCTATAATTTCACAAATTAAAACTTGATAGTTATTAACAAGAAATGATCACATGAACTCAAACGTTATAGAAATATTATTCAAACAATATGTTACTAAGTCTTCCTAGAAATCCTTATTAATTTGTATTGGATGCACTGAATGAAACGGCAAAGTTTGGACATGAAAATTTCCACTCCTGGGAAAGTATAAGGATAAGGATATCGATGTCCTTGAGTGAATTTTATGGCCAAATCACGGAATTGTAGGCTATAGAGTAACGCACACTGATCAGCTGATTTTTGATTTGCGTTGCTCCATACAATCTCGTGATTCTATTGCATCTTGTGCCCGATATGTAGCCGTGACTTATAGTAATAGAAATCCAAGGTTATTACAAAATAAGCTTAATATGTCTATAATAATCTTGATAGAGATCTACCTTGATGAGGGAAATTTTATGATAAGAGAATAATATAGCACTGGCGGCTCGTGCCCACGAAACAGGTGAAGTGCTGTACAGTGAAAGATATGGGCACTTCACCTGTTTCGTGGGTACGAGGCGCCAGTGTAATATAGTATAGACTATAGATGACGCCGAAAAGTTAGGCAGTTTTGTCTGTCTCTTGTACGTGTTGTAACCCACCAACAGCTGATGTAAAGCATCTATTGTCTCTTTTGATTTCAAAAAATAGAGGCATAGCTAAATGACAACTATAAGAATTGACAACACTAGTTGTTGGAACGCACAAAAGGAGCAGATCAAGCAGTTGAAACTATCCTTCTAGCCACAGGACAGAAGGAGAAAGTATAAAGAATAAGAATAGAATAGAATAGAATAGAATAGAATAGAATAGAATAGAATAGAATAGAATAGAATAGAATAGAATAGAATAGAATAGAATAGAATAGAATAGAATAGAATAGAATAGAATAGAATAGAATAGAATAGAATAGAATAGAATAGAATAGAATAGAATAGAATAGAATAGAATAGAATAGAATAGAATAGAATAGAATAGAATAGAATAGAATAGAATAGAATAGAATAGAATAGAATAGAATAGAATAGAATAGAATAGAATAGAATAGAATAGAATAGAATAGAATAGAATAGAATAGAATAGAATAGAATAGAATAGAATAGAATAGAATAGAATGACTTCTTTATTTTAATGACGTGGCGAAGTTTGGACAGTAATTTCCACTCTACCATAATAGCTCAATAATAGCTCAAAAGAGAGAAGAAGAGAAGAAAAAGAGGAAAGAAAATGAAGGGGATAGAAGATACAGAAAGAAATTCTATGGAGAGGACGGAAAGGAAAGAATGACGATATTGAAGGAGATCCCGAAAATGATAAAGAAGAGCGAGAAAAATTAGAATCGTGGAGAAGGAACAAAAATTCATTAAAAAAGTTAAAGAAGGGGAGGAAGAAGAAGAATAAAGGAGAAAAAGGAAGATGAATCAACCAGAAGAAAAATTAGAAGAATCAAGAAGAGGAAGATGGATGAAACAGAATAAAAAAAACAGAATGAGTGAAACTAGAATGTATGTATCTCAAACTAGAGATACCATTGTGCAATCAGTGAGACAAGGAGGACGTCTATTTATTGGTAGCAGGAGGAAGAGAGATAGAAAAAAACGATAACACAGAATGTAGTTGAACAAATCTAGAAAAAGGTGAAAGATAAAAGATCCTCTGAAACAGTACAATGTGTTTTGGAGACGATCGCGAATCCCCATGTCTCGGATAGCGTCAGGTTAGGTAATCCCCCCCAGTCAAGCACTCTGAAATCCCCCATAAGCCATGACCCTCTCCTTACCAACCCCCCAAGGCTCAAGGTGAAAGTGGTTAAAAGCTTTCGACGTTTTCCATCACCACGAAAATTCGTTTCCAAAGGGTTTTGCCGCGAACCGAATCGAAAACTCTACTGTTCTTACAACGTTTTATTTTATACTGTTTGGTTGGATTTATAGTGAGTTAAAAGATGAAGATGACAATTAAAATAGCCTATCTCTAAAAGTTCTTATTCGTGAATCAGATGTATAATCTATCCAAGCAAAGAAGAGCCTCTGGCAAGATGGTAAAATGACTCCAGCTTGGTCAACATTTGTTCAAGAAATATTTATTTGGTCTCAAATTGTAGATCAGAATGTTTCCTACCAATTTGAAACCAATAATTTGTTCAAGAAATATAAATGTGGTGTTAATCGTAAATCAAATTGTTTCCTACAATTTAAGATCAGATTGATAATTTTTTAACCAATATTGACCGAGCTTGAGTCATTTTCCCATCTTGCCAGAGGCCTTTCTCTGCTTGGACAGACTATAGTAATCGAACAAAATGAGATAAAAAGAAGTGAGCATATCAGATTTAATAATTATTGTCATCTTCATCATCATCTTCTTCTTCTTCTTCTTCTTCTTCTTCTTCTTCTTCTTCTTCTTCTTCTTCTTCTTCTTCTTCTTCTTCTTCTTCTTCTTCTTCTTCTTCTTCTTCTTCTTCTTCTTCTTCTTCTTCTTCTTCTTCTTCTTCTTCTTCTTCTTCTTCTTCTTCTTCTTCTTCTTCTTCTTCTTCTTCTTCTTCTTCTTCTTCTTCTTCTTCTTCTTCTTCTTCTTCTTCTTCTTCTTCTTCTTCTTCTTCTTCTTCTTCTTCTTCTTCTTCTTCTTCTTCTTCTTCTTCTTCTTCTTCTTCTTCTTTTTCAACCCGCTATGAATGCACCCTTATAAGATTGAGATTTCATCTTTTTAAGAATCATTGATTGGAGTGGAGAAGTAGGCTACTCGTATCGTTATGAAATATAGGGTAGCTGTCGCTAAAAATTTAGACGGCCAGGAAGTTGAGAATCAGAAAACTGTACTATTAATAAATTAAACTTTTAAAAGCGATTGTTCAATTTTCAATTATTGATTTAATTAATATTTTCAATTATTAATTGTAATTTTTCATTTGTTTGCTTGAACTTGGAATGTCCATTGGGACGGACATTTAAGAAAGAAAATAATGAATTCTCCACGGGAAAATATTGGGAATCATAATAAATCTTGCATTCAACTGAAAATAGAGATGTTCTGACAAAAAATTGGAAACTAAATACAAGCTATAAGTTATATAAGTTATAGTTATAGTTATAGTTAAAGCTATAAGTTATAGTTCAAGATTACAGCCATTTACACTGCTCTCCCCAACTCTCTTGACAAAAACTGTCGAAACAGTTCCTAGTTCAACCAGCAGATGGCAGCAGCAATAGGGTCATTTGCTTCGACTTTCATTAGACACGCCTTCAAGCTCCGCCTAGTCTACGCTCTGATTGGCCGAAGACATCGGTTGAAAAAGTTTCCAAATACGACCAGTAGATGGTAGCAGTTGTCGGGACATGTTTCAGATTTGACTTGAACACGCCTTCATGCCCCGCCTGCTCGTTTCTGATTGGTTCAAAGTATTTCGTGAGTGCTGCCTTAGAAAATGGCTTCTAGCAAGAAAATGGTGGGAAGTGGATGAGATATCATTCACACAATATAACGCTGTTTTATTATTCACTATCTTACGCTTATAATATAGTCTATTTATTAACTGAATTATTAATTCCTTCAATACAATTTTATCATGCTAGTACCTGAAGGATTCATTAGATGACCATTTAGACTCAAAAAGTTTTATGCTGTACGGAATGACATGAAAATACGATTTTGCAATTTCATCTCATACCACTGGCGGTTCGTACCCATGGAACAGGTGAAGTGCTCGTATCTTTTACTGTACAGCACTTCACCTGTTTCGTGGGCACGAGCCGCCAGTGTCTCATACTTATTTACTATCTCTTATCTTATTTCATACGATGAATACAATGATAATAGAACCGAAACCAATTATTATTTAAAACCATCCTATTGTCGGAAACTTGTTGGAAAACCATAATTCAGTAAAAAAGTAGCGGATAGTTTCAATTGAATTTTAATAACAATCGAATATTGATCACATTCGAAGAATTGACGAGATAGGTTTTTTAAATTTGATTTACTTGGTAAATCACCATTTTTGTGAAGGTTATCTTTTCCCAAGGGCCGTAATATTGTGTGGACTAATAATTATACTAATTATTAGTATAGGAACGGTCTCACACAATTGATGAATAATTTTCGAACCTCAGATAGTTTGCACAGCCAGTGAAGCATTAATCAACACTTTTAGATTTACAATGATTTAAAAATGTGTCCCAATATGTTAAAAGAGAATGTGTTCCAATTTCACCTGAGAAAATCCTGGATATGTGACCCCAGGAATTGACATTTCAATTTAAATGTCAATTTGAATTGATACCATTCTCTAAATAAGAAGGATCTTAATTTTATTCCCATCGGAATAGATATTATTTTAAAAATACTATAGAAATCTCTACAGAAAACATCGATGTATATATATCGATAATCGATACCTTCCCAGATAAAAACTCTAATTCCATTTATTAGCTTAGATCTTCTACGTTCTCTCTCGTAGCCTAATTCTGTCTTCCTTCCTCAACTTTTTCCTACTCTAAAATCAACGAACCGCGTATAATTAATCCAGTATTCGGTCAGCCAGCGTGGAAAACAAGATTTATTTCCTTCAAAACAAGATTATTACCCACCATAGTCACAAAGCTGCATGTCTTATAGTCTGTCCAAGCAAAGAAGACATTCTGGCACAATGGGAAAATCCAGCTCGGCCAATATTAGTTCAAAAATTATAAATTTGGTCTCAAATTGTAGAGCAGAATGTTTTCTACAATTTGAGACTAAATTTATGATTTTGAACCAATATTGGCCGAGCTGGAGTCATTTTCCTATCTTACCAGAATGTCTTCCTTGCTTGACTAGACTGTACTATGGTTTGTGCTAATTTGAACCGATGTGCTATGGACCATACAAACAACTTCCTGTTGGCAAATCACGTGCTGAAAACCTTCGATGTTTTTGAGACAGACAGACATTCATCGACAGTTCAATTTGCGGATTATGTGGAGAAAAGGCCTGCATATTGGATTCGGTAGGCCTCATTCATTGTATAGTGGGGTCCCATTGTATTTTCAGCCCAGCTGCCGCTCGCGTAACTGGAGATTTCGAACCAATTTCTGGATTTCTGATCGATGAATGAATGAATGCATGAATGAGAGCTCAAACCCTCCAGCACAACAAACAATAGTTCCATTTTTCGCCACCCGACCCGTCTAGCGCTGACAAAAAAGAATGAAATTGTGAATTGAACCACCAACTCTCAAAATAGACACTATTGTTCCTCCTGAAATCCCTATCCCGAGCCTTTTAGTATAGTGTATAGTTTGTTCGTGCAAAGAAGACATTCTAGCAAGATGGAAAAATAACTTCAGCTCGGTCAATATTGGTCCAAAATTATAAATTTGGTTTAAAATTGTAGAAAACATTCTGTTCTACAATTTTAAACCAAATTATTTATAATTTTTAACCAATATTGGCCGAGCTCGAGTCATTTCCCCATCTTGACAGAATGTCTACTTTGCTCGACCAAACTTTATGCTACACATTGACGATTCATTCTACCCTGGGGCCTGTATTATGAGAATCTATAAAAGATTCTTAAGGTCTTATATAAGTCCTGGCGGACACTCATACAACATGAATATCAAAGGGATTAGTGAATTTCGTCTAGTCTTCATTCTACCACTGACGGCTCGTACCCACGAAACAGGTGAAGTGCCAGCATCTTTTACTGTACAACACTTCACCTGTTTAGTGGGCACGAGCCGCCAGTGCATTCTACTTGAATGAATACTGTATAAGTGTAAAGAAGCACTGGTCAGATGGAGAATATTACTCGTAGTTCAAAATATTGATATGTGCTTATAGCACTAGACAATATTGTTATACTCGGAGAATAATTAATGTATTATTCGATAAATATTATCGATAAATATTAAGTAATATTTGATACACAGAGATGATAGAGATTAAAAATTGAAACTAAATTGTAGAGGGAGGAAACTCATTGACAAAAAATATTTGCAATATTATTTCCTCAATAGGTATTGAAAATAAACATAATGTAATGAAACAAGTGATGTTAGCTCATTTGACAATGTCGGAATCGAGGGAAATGACTATTGGCTGTCTGAAACTTACTGTTTTATCAATATTATTCATCAATTCTACTTAAAAAGTATCTAAACTAGATTAAAAATGCTCTCAAAACATTCAATCATTCAGAATAATAGAGTCAGTTAATATCTTGTAAGAATAGGCCTACTGTAAATATCTTTTAATTAATTAAGGGATGGAATAAGAAACCGATGCCCAAATACATTATCTCCGTTTAATTTGCGTACAACAAAACGCGGTATTGAATTCGTTTATTTACATATTAATGCAAGGTTTAACCATGTATCAGTTTTGCCCGATTTGGGCCGGTATTACACGATAATAGTTGATCATATGGAAAGAGATGAAAATTATGATTTCGTATTTTCATTTCTTTCCATAATATGATCAGAAGAACTATTATCATAGAACTATTATCATAGAACTATTATCAGTGATCATAGAACTATTATCGTGTAATACTGGCCTAAAGTAAGATATAGTTCAACAAGACTACCGGCCTGGAGCTGTTTTGGCCTGCCGGTATATCCACTTACAGTTTTTGACTGTCACAGTTTGAACTTTCAGTCCGAACTGACAGTGCGTGTAGACCTCAAATTTCCAGTGACAATAATGAGAAATTACAATAATAGTAATTGAAGTTATAGTAATTATAAGTTTCCAATAATGAGAAATTACAAATCAAAGAGTGATATACCAAGAAAAATAGTGTATTTACGAATTGAACTCGCGTTTTCCAGGATAATTACGTTAAAGTAGGTTATTGAAAAGAATTTCAAAACAAAAATCTGTCAACAAGTTTTTCTACCATCAAAAACATAATCGACTAACTTTGTAAATCGCGCGCGGCCTCAATTTGAAAATCAGCAAAAGCAGAGAGATAGCCTATTCGGAATAACAGCTGGTTCAACGGGGCTTACAGCAGTTACATCAGGTTAAGCCTTCTGACAACGGATGTAATTGTATACAGGGTGTCCGAGCCGGCAGCAGCAAGGTCAGTCGGTGGGCTCGTAAACCGGTGCTCTGATTGGGTCGCCCTCCGCTCCGTTTATTGCTTTTTGCTGCGTCAACAGAATATTAATTTCCGAGTTTGATGAGGTCGTTCGGACCCCTCACTCTTACTCCTCCTCCTCCTCCTCCTCCTCCTCCTCCTCCTCCTCAACCCCCCCCCCCAAAACCCCCAACAAACTTCAATTTTCACCTTCTTTATTCTCGTTCTCTTCGGGCAGACCAGACCACCCGATAAAACCGAGACTGTAAAAAAATGAATAAAAAACTACACCAAATGACTACAACAGCAGCATATTGCCAGCGAGTGTCTTTCGATCGTAAAAATGTTTCGCCGTAATGTATTTGTTGTAGTGCAGCGTGGGTCAGTGTCTTACGCATGACACAAAACACCATCAAACACAAAAACACTAAAAAGCTTGTTTGTCTCCTTCACAATATAGGCGACTATTTTACACAAGAATTTACTGCAAAATTCACCTCACGTGTTGCAATTAATGCAATGTTCGGGAGAGTTGTATTAAGAATTGATTTATTGCGCTGGCGGCTCGTGCCCACGAAACAGGTGAATTGCTGTACAGTGAATGATACGGGCACTTCACCTGTCAAGTGGGTACGAGCCGCCAGTGAATTTATTGAGAAATAACGTGTATAGATAGTGTACGTCTATTGAAAACTCATATTGTCCAAGTTTGAATCATAACTCACTGAGTTATGTGCCAGGTATCGTCTTGTTCCTTAGTTTTATCGTAGATATAGGGCCGGTTGTTCGTAACTTTGTTAACTTTTAACGCCGTGATTAGCCTGGATAACGACATCTTGTAGCAACGGCAAACTAACTCAACTCAAATAGAGAATAGAAACATATAAATTATAAAAAAAGCCTCGAGTTTCAATAGTTTCGTTTACAAAACTTGATGACACATAATTAACATTAAATTTTATTGCCTAAAAATATTACTAACCTTTAAATTCATGAATCAAGTTCAGATTTATTATCATTGAGGCAATGATATAAATGAGGTTATGGAAAATTTCAATGGCGGTTTTATCAAATTTAACAGGTCAGCAGCTGGTTAATTAGAATTGAATACTAATTTCACAGTACTAAACTAATCGGCCAGAGTTTGAGGCGTTAAAAATTTAACCTAACCATCAGCTGATGATTAAATTTTCAATATCTGAAAACAATAGCAGCTGAAAGTTTTCGATCTTTGTGGTACTACCAACCTGACAACAATTAAGTTGTATGAGCATGCAATTTCCAGATCATGTTTTGTTTTAATAAATAAATATTTTATACAATAATGAGATAATTATTGATTCTAATATCTATTTGGAATAAGTACATTTGAATATTCTGCTACTACTATCACATTCCAATACTTTATTCATTTGAACGTTTTTCCACTTTGACACGGTGAAATAACGCTGATTAAACCAACAGAACGTACGTGCAACCGGCCCCTAGTCCTATAAACCTGTAGAGTAATATTGTAGACCTGTATACTTAGTCTCTATGCTATGGTTTCATGTTATATTCCCATGTTATTAAACATTGTTTTTATTTTGCAGGATACAGAAACTAGCTAACAGTATAGCCTTTGGATAACAACTATTGGAAACTATGTATCACTGATAACTTTCTTGTGCAGTAAAGTACATAGGTGCATTTACTACAAAGTACATTAAATTGCAAAAAGTAAATTTAAGTTAATCCTCTGTGTTAGAAGTTAATAATGTTTTGAACTAAAAAATTCTGTTCAAATGTGACTGTTTTAAAAGAACCATAACCCTGATGGATTCCCATGTTCACATTTGTGGAAAATGAGGTTATACCTACTAAAGGTATAACCCTTGGGTCTCCCCACTACTAAAAGCCATACGCTAAATAAATAATACTCTCTTGCCCGGTTTTTCCAAGCACACTCAAATTTGAGGGACCATCAAGTTTGCTACACTTTACTACATTTCCTATACTTATCATAGAGAATGTCAGCTGTTCATCAAAATTTGAGGGTCCCTCAACTTTGAGTGTGCTTTGAAAAACCGGGCATCTGTGTAACTGCATTCAAATCTAGATTTTGATGATGTTGAGTGAAACAAGCTTAAATTGTCTACTCATGTGTTAATTACAAAAATACCGAAAATAAAAAAGCTTAGATTGATCTTGATTTTTATTTCAAATCACATAAGCTTGAATAAATGCAGTTGAATGTCTCTCAATAAGTTTTTCAAAACTGAACCAAAATTTTAAAATTCTTTTCCAAAATTTAATACAATACAGAAACTATTTTGTCAGTGATTCTCGATATCAATCAATGCGTTTGAAAGTTCTTATGAACAATATTGCCTCTTGCTCACTCAAGAAACTTGGAAAAGATTTTCAAGTCCACAAAATCGCTGCCTTGGGAATGAAATGGTGGAACGAGCTACGATGCAGCCCTGTGATTGGACGAAACCTTCCACTCCCACTATTGACTCCGCCCAGCCAATGGGAGTCCAGCATTGAAGACACTCCCAGATTATTTGTTTACTTTTTCATCGGTTGATTGCGTATGTTCCTTTCAAGTAGATTATACAATATTTCTTATTAGATAATAATCTTGTTATTGTGATTTCTATGAGTAATTTTGTTGTTTGAGGGCTCTTACCAAATAGCAACAACATTTGTATGTGCATCATATGCTCGATCACAAATAAAATTATTATTCATTTTATTAATTTTATTTATTAGATAATAATCAATAATCATGTAGATTTTATTTATTTAACTATTATTTATTTAATTACTATATTATAATTATTATTATTTGATCATAAGAAAAAGAACTATAGCTAGTTAATCTACTCTTGAGGTCGCTTTCTGATACGCATTGGTGATACAAAAGTGGAGAATTGATACAGGAAATAATCTCGTTGATACACGACATTTTCAATGATCATGAATCACCGCTGTATCAGAAACAAACTGATTCTATTCCTCAATGATTGAACTTTTTAATAAATATTATTAATAATTTTTAAATAAATTTAACAACGGTTTTATAATGTTTTACTAACATTACTGTATTTCTTGAGTATTGAAACTTAAAATTATAATCTGAGTACCCTTTTAAAAATCTTTTTTATTTCACACACAACATATTTTGTCTAATTTGCCATTTTCAAGTGTAAATAAACAGTGAACAGTTTAATGTTGTTCCCTGTTATTATTTACATTAAAAAAAAATTTTTAAAGGGTACTCTGATTATATAATCATTTTTCAAAGCTTCATTTCTATATGACTGCGTATCAATTTTCGACTCTGTATCACCACAGAGTATCAGAAATCTGTCGTGTAGAGAGGCAACTCATACACATAATATTTATTGAAAAAGGTGAACAAAGGGAGGTTGACTGTTCCCCTAAAAGGAATGAAGAAGATTTCGCCTCTTATCAGTTGCGATAGATCAGGAGCAGAAGCAGCATCATAGTTATAGTCTGTCCAAGCAGAGAAGACCCTCTGGCAAGATGGGAAAATGATTCAAGCTCGGTCAATTTTGGTTCAAAAATTGTGAATTTGAACTCAAATTGTAGAAAATAATTTGATCTACTACTAAGACCGCATTTATAATTCTTGAGAAAATATTGACCTTGCTGGAGTCATTTTCCCATCTTGACAAAGGGTCTTCTTTGCTTGGACAGACTATAGTTGGTCTAATGGCCTCTGATGCTACCAGGGAATATAGTTCTCCAAGAATTAAGTTCGTTCTCTTTGGATGCTACCAGCTCATCCATTCATTCATGTTTCCGTTTTATCACATGCACTATATTATAAATATCCTATTCCGTTCTTTTTTCTAATGCACTTGGGTTACAAAATAGTGGATGTCTCTGTTATCAGCCGGGGCACATCTACACATCCGTGTCTCGAGCGATTTTTTGTGTGTCTTTTTTTATCTACTTCGATTCTTTTTCAGTAGATCTTATCATGCTGCTGCATGCATTCTGCGTGTTCGCTCAACTGCACCAAATACGTCTCGGAAGCTGCAACTGATAGGATCTGGTCGAGCAGAGAAGACATTCTGGCAAGCTGGGAAAATGACTACAGCTCGGTCAATATAAGTTCAAAAAATATGAATTCGGTCTGAAATTGTAGACAAAATTTTGATCTACAATTTGAGACCCAATTCATATTTTTTGAACCATTATTGGTTGAGCTTCAGTTATTTTTCCATCTTGCCAGAATGTCTTCTTTGCTCGATCAGACTGTAGCAGCCGAAGGGTCTTCCTCTCACTTTTATCTTTCTTTTTCCTGCTACCAATAAATAACTCTGTCCTCTACTGATTGCACAGTGGCATCGCCAGTTTTCACACATACTGTTTTCTTCTTCTTCTTCTTCTTCTTCTTCTTCTTCTTCTTCTTCTTCTTCTTCTTCTTCTTCTTCTTCTTCTTCTTCTTCTTCTTCTTCATCTTCATAATTAAAAATTACTGTAGGCCTACATTCATGCCTATCTTCTTTTTCTTCTTCACTCTCATCCCGTAATTTTGTTCATGTAATTTATTTTTTGTTCTTCCTTTGTTTTTTCAGCTTCACCGCATCACTCTTTCTTTGTCCATTATTTTCTCCTTCAGAAAATATAGGCTTGACATAAGTTAGAGATTGGAGAATAACTGACTCGAAAGCGAAACAGTTTCGCTCTTGCAGACCGCTTTCAGACTGTCCTGACAGAGCTGAGCATTGATTATTTATATTATTATTATATTGATATTTACTGATTATTGATTATTTATTGATATTATTTTTCAAATTCGAAGAGATCATGTGAAAGAGAGCACCAATGGTTAGATATTATTTTAATATTGTGATAATTTTCCTTTTGAAATTATGATAGTGGAATTTGCTAATCTAGCTGTACTGTAGTCTACATGTATACAATGCCCCTTATGCTCTACCATATTTGTTAGTATATGTTAGTATATTTGTTAGTATATAAACTACACTTTTTGAAAAAATATAATACAATCCAACCTCTAATATACTTCTAATAACCTCAAAACTTCAGGTTATTTTACGAGGATCATCATCCTAATCATAATAATAGGGTAAAAAATGTCGAACACGGAAAAGTATGATTTATCATTTCTTCAATTGATGGCTCTCTCCCTCTCACTCACTACTTCCTCACCCTCTCTCTCTCTGTCTCTGTCTCTCTCTCTCTCAATCTCTCTCCCTCTCACTCTCTCTCTCTCTCTCTCTCTCTCTTATAAGGCCAAGTGTTAATGGAAAGGATACCTTATAATCCTTTCTCAGAATGGACATATATTTTGCTAACTTCCCTTTCTCTTAGAAAACCCCCCTTATTCTTTTTGCAACCCCCCAATTAAAATCTGTATAAATTTTGCATTCATTACATCAGTTTTCTTTTTTACTAGAATTTCTTTTTGTAAATTTCTGGGATAATTTTTTTTTCTCTTTTATTTACAATGTATAATCTAAGCAGAATTTTTTATCTATTTGAATAAATAACCCATCTAATCTAATTCTCTCTCTCTCTCTTTTTATCTATCTATCTCTCTTTTTTTCTCTTTTTCATTCTTTTTCATTTTTAAAGCATAGGATTCGAATTATTGTATTGTAACCAATGGTGAAGTGATTGAATCTGAATCTGAATCTCTCTCTCTCTCCCCTCACTGAAACGGAGCCCCCCAATTCGTCGATTTATGAAAACACGATGGCTCCCCATTTTGCAAAAGTCTCAGCCAACTGGCGGGGCTGCACCATCATCATCATCATCATCATCATCACCATCACACAGGTGGTTTGTTTATAAGGTTGTTGATCAGAGCAAACAGCGCATAGAGCAGTGTGCCCCCCCTTTGCTATATGTTTTTTCACAAACAGACATTCTGAAAGAGGAAAAATGATGGTTCAATATTGGTTCAAAAATGATAAATTTGATATCAAATTGTAGAGCGGAATATTTTCTACAATTTCAGCCCAAACTTATAATTTTTGAAAAAATATTGACCGAGCTGGACTCTTTTTTCCGTCTTGCCAGAATGTTTTTTTGTTCGCCGGGCTGCCGGCAATTGTTTGGGGGAATCCCTGGGAACTGGTTTTCGATTGGGGCGCGAAATCCACTCTCCACATCAACAAAAATGACATTGGGTAAAGGGGAAAGGGTGGTGGTGGTGGGGTTGATCAAGAAAGGAGTGAGAACAGAGCTAAAGGAGAATAGTGGGTGATAAGAGAGATAGAAGATAGATATATTTTTTTCAATTGTTACGGCTCCCCTATTGTAACATTAATTTAAAAAATTTCAATTTTTACAAAAAAAAAGATGATAATTACTACTTAGGGAGAGAGTGATTGAGTTAATTTGATGAGGAGATAAAGTGAGGAGTTAGAGAATGTGTGGTGAGAGGGTGAAACAGAAACAGTGTTTTCAATTTTTGGGATCCCCTCAATGTATGTACAACACGGGGGGGGATATTTTCTGTCGAAAAGAAGACATTCTGGAGGATGGAAATGACTCCCCTCGGGCAATAATGGTTCAAAAAAGTGGTTTGGCCCCTTTTTTTGATCGAAAATTTCCCACGTTTAAACCAAATTAATAGTTTTTTAACAAATATTGACCGAGCTGTAGTCATTTCCATCTAGGTAGAATTTTTCTCTTGGACATACTACAACGGCTACCCTTTCTTTTTGATAAAAAAGCATCCTTAAAAAACGCCAACATGCCCCCTCTTCTGTTACTGTTCTGTTTCTAGTCTGTCACTGTTACATATTGTACACTCTATTCTGTTGATGCTCTTCTATTTTTTTTGTTTCCTGTGTGAATGATTGTTTTCTCTTTTTTAAATCTGTAGATCCCATTTCATTCTCATTTGTTTTCTCTTTGAATTATTTTTTTTTTATTATTATTATTATTATTATTATTATTATTATTATTATTATTATTATTATTATTATTATTATTATTATTATTATTATTATTATTATTATTATTTTTTTTATTTATTACATTCAACATGGTTACAATGATAACAAATCCAGGTATAAGTTACTCAAACTACTCAAATTATATTACATGCTATTGTTAGGAAATTTTCTAACAATATGGCAAGTGTCTAAAATCACAGCTTTTTGAATTTTTGCAATAGATACTAAGCCCAAGTCTTTTAAACTTTTTTCAAAATTTTGGAACCACTCCGTATTCGAAATCCCCACGGGTCCCACTCTCACACTCTGCAGATGATAGAGCCCCCTCATTTCTTCCCGGGCTGCGTATTGAATCTTCTGGGCATGCATTGTCCTCATATTATGGTTGGGGGGGATGCCACATGACCAGGAAGGAACTCTCCGTTTATCCAGACCATTATAAGGACGATTTGCGGTGATGGTGGGCTGTTTATTCCCCTGTCCCACCTTTTTCCCCTTTTATTGTCCCACGGCTGGCGGTTTGTAAGGGGGCCCCCTCCTAAGAAAACCAAATTGTAGGGCAATTCTTTGGTAATTATCCCCCCATCATTATGGCGTTTTGATACTCCCCCCCCTACAAGGAAACACCCACCAATAACATGATCAATTGTTTCAGGTTTTTCCACCTTCGCCCTATCATCTAAGCCATTTTCTTTCAGGATGCTTTTTTCTATAAGACTTTGTGGCTAACTTTATCTTGGATTGCAATGGAAAACCCCCTCTTCTCGGGGAACAACCCCCATACTCAACCAAAATTGGATGAGAAACAGTCTATTACTCTTGACTGAGCATCTGGGCTTCCCTGTAGTTTTTTTTGCTTCCATGTCTCAATCTTTTGTTCAATTGTCACTACTTAAACAGGGAGTATATCCATTTAAATTTAAAAGGGTCCCCTCCACATCATTACTCATCATTATTCTGTAGAGCAGTAAGTCTGCCTTGGTGGAAATACTCCCTCAACCTCTGAACAGTACTATTGTGCCTGTCAATGTAAATTATTCCTCCCCCCCCGCCCTGGGTAATGTGACGTTCCACTGCTGACTTTGGGTGGTGTGACCTTCTTTGTTTGATACTCACCCCCCGCTCTATCTCTTCCAGGTCTGTCTTTGACCATTTTAGACCCCAAATGAGTAAGTAATAGTGGGTGCCCCATGATTGATGGCTTTCAAAATTTTTTCCCCACCCAACTTTGTCTTCATATCTTTGCCACTACCCAAAATTTAGATTTTAGACAATCTTTCATTTTTTGTATGAGATATCCTCTCAACTGCATGAACCCCAAAGTTTTGGTCTATGACTCTCTAACATTCAATCTTTTCTCCTTCTCCAACCTCAAAACCATCTGAATGCTCAGCCCCCCCTCACAGCCCACTGATTTGCACTTGCCCGGCCCCAAAGCTCTTTTTCACTCATTGCTGTTCTGGCCTTTCTAGAAGATTGCAATTTTGTCTAGCCCCTTAAAACAAATCACCTTTACACCAGTAACCCCTAATGTCATTTCCATCATCAACAAACCCTCTCTCACTGTCTTGAGAATCCGATTTAAAAGGGGTTAAAACACAGGCAGAACCAGAGAGGACTCAAAAAATCCCCGGAAAAATCCTTTTCTTATTTTAATGGAGCATGCCCTGATATGTTGAGTTGGGAGTATTGCAGGGGAAAATTTCCCCCCCCTTTGGAAAACACATTCTAAAATTTTACTATTACTGGATCACATTTGTATCCCTTGAAATTTCAAGTAGATGGGTATGAGGTACTGAGTCTATGCTTTCTTGTAATCAATGTATGCCATCTGTAATTTTTCGCTGTTTTTTGATTGCATTATTCACAATAATTGAATCAAATATCCTTTTTGCAACCTTGCTGAATCTCTCAATCCTTTCTGTTCTTCTGCTTAATTATTCTGCAAAAATGACTATAAATTCTCTTTTATAATGGTTGTAAGAATCTTATATAGAGTGGACAGGCATGCAGGTTTGTACTTAGAAGGATCAGTTGCCCTTTTCCCCTTTTGGAAGAAGGAATGTTTTTCCCCCGAAAAGCCACATTGGGCAAGTTGGAGCAATATGTATGAGAAGGCTCTTTTAAATTTCTACATTTATGTAGTGAAATTTTTTTACCAATAATTTCCCATCTGGTCCAGGTGCTTTCCAACCATGTGTTCCTTGAATTGCCATTTCAACTTCTTCCACAGATATATCACCACCTCTCATCACCCACATCTTGACTTAACTGTCTTTTTCTTTCAACCACCTGCCTGCCTGTCATGTACAACTGGATTTTCCCCAAAATCAGTCCAAAATTATAATTGCCTCCACTGTGGTCTTACCTCACCATCATTTGCAATTGGGCTCCCAAATTTGATAAAACATTCGTTGATCTTGGTAAACATTCTATTTTTATCTTTCTTTATTACTCTCTTTGTATCCTTAGTTTTTGGGATACAGCTAGCTTTTTTCACCCTCAAATCAATTATATCTGCTGCTTCTCTGTCAAAAACCAAGATCTTGAATTGTGATATGATTCTCTGAACATGTCTTATTAACCTTGTTGACCGTTTCCCCTCTTTATTGAGTGGTTCCCGTTCCCCGCGTAGCATTCCCATCTTTTTTTAACCCTTTTCCCAAAGGGGGTACTGTTTTCTGATTTCTCCTCCTATTATCATTACTTAATAATTTTTGTCCAAGAGTTTTAAATAGCATTGGTTTTCCAAAATTTAACAAGCTGCATGATCTAGATCGATTGCATCAGCCCAAAATATTTGTCAACACATTAAATTGAGATAAATTTTTTATAACATTTAATTTTTTTTAATTATGCAACTTTGGGATCTTTGGCCTCAAAAAAGGGTCTGATCCATACCAATCATTCATTGTTTATATAATTTTCTCTGCTCTCCTACAAAAATATCATAAATAAAGCTGTTGTTCCTCCTCAACATCATTATTGACAAGCTGCTGGTATTCAATATCCATTTGTAATATCCAACTCACCCTTATTATCATAAATACCAAGTGTTGTTGCTCAATGTTTTCTACATATTCTTTTGGCAACTCTATCATCTGCACCTATCGGCCCCCTAACATCATTATTGTCAAGCCTGGTATTCAGTATCCATTTTACAATATCCCAAATCACCTTCATTATCATAAAAACCAAGCTGTTGTTGTAATGTTTGCCTGTCCACATATTCTTTTAGCACTCTATCATTCCCCTATCGGTTCCACCTCAACATCATTATTGTCAAGCTGCTGGTATTAGTATCCATTTTTACAATATCCCAAATCACCTTCATTATCATAAATACCAAGCTTTGTTGCTCAATGTTTGCTGCTCCCATATTCTATGTGACATCTCTATTATCTGCACCTATCGGGTTTCCCCTCAACATCATTATTGTCAAGCTGTGGATTCAAAATCCATTTGTCAATATCCCAAATCACCTTCTTTTCATAAATACCCAAACTGTTGTTGCTCAATGTTTGCCTGCTCCACATTTTCTATGTGAGGATCTCTTCATCTGCACCCATGGGTTCCACCTGATCATCATTATTGAAAAGCTCTTGGTATTCAATATCCCTCTGCAATATTCAACTCACCTTCTCTTTGTAATAATCTGTTAACCTCACTCTTGATTCTCTCAATTTCTAGATCTGTCAGTAGGCCCTCCGGGAATTGCTCTTTTCCTATCAAAATTTTGTTGGTTCAATCTTGGGGTAAGTTCAGGGAAAATTTTTTTAAAAATTTTTTTTAACATTCTTGTCTCACCCCATTCATATCTGTTTCCATTTTTGTTCATTATAGTATAGGCGAATGACTTCATTATTCATTTCATTGGTCCCTTTTATACGCCTCCTTAATCCAGCAGCAGTGGGTTAGGTAGCAGCCTGCAAAACATCCTACTTAATCTGATTATTGCCATCTTCATTGTTTGGTTGAATATCTCTCTTCAACCATTTGTTGTATTTTGGGTTTTTTTCTGTTTTCTGTTTGGGTTGGGATGGGTTGATTCCAGAATGTTTGTGCTTGCTCTTTCAGATTTTTTCTTATATTTATTGGAATACGATTATTTCTGTGTATAGTTCTTATTTGATCAGCTAGACGTTGTTCTGTTAAAAAAGAAGTTGTGGGTGAGTTTCTAAAAATTTATTTCTAATGCCCCATATCGTATTATTAATTTTGTTGTTTGTTACTACGTAATAGCAAAGCAACACCCCTATTTATCTCATCTGCCTCGCAATCTTTGGGAAAACCTGCTCTAGTGGTTGGTGGACGTAAGTCCAGCAAAACATCTGGGGAAAAAGGTCAGGAATTTTAGTTGAATAGGGCCCTTTTCCCTTGAATTTGGGTTTCTATGGTTTCTCTTTCAAATTGTATTTATGTAGTAGTTAATTAAATATGGATTTGTAAAATTATAACAGTTAAAATATTATAGCTTTAAAATTGAACGATTTGAATTTTCACTTCACTTCCCAAAAAATTATTTTTTACAATTCAACTTTTTTATTAGTAAAATTAAAGCAAAAATTTCCAAAACATAATTTTTTTGGAGCACTAAAACACTGGATCCCTCTTGCACCGACAGATTTATTATTCTTTTATTATTATTATTATTATTATTATTATTATTATTATTATTATTATTATTATTATTATTATTATTATTATTATTATTATTATTATTATTAGCCGTCAAGCTCCCAGACGGAAGACGCTGAAAAAATTTTTTTTTTATTTTTGGTTTTCTTGTTTTTTTTATCAATCCACCAGTAATTGAATTTAAATTTTTAATTTTTACCCCTTTTTTTAAATGTTCTCCTTTTTTTTATTTGTTTTCTCTGTCAATCATTGTATTAAATTTTTATGAATTTCTTCTCCTGTGGAAAAAAAATTTAAATTTTTTGAGTTCTTGTGGTAAGGTGTTATTGTGGTAGTTATTCATTTTAAATGAAAAGAAAAGAGTTGTCAAACCACTGGTTTATTAAAAAAATCGAGATAGGTTTCGGTTGCTATACCATTATCAATCCCTCATCAAGTGTAGGCGGAAAATCAAAACAAGTATCTTGATTTTTTAATGAATCAGTGGTTTCACATCTTCTTGTCTTTTCATTGAAAAAAAAATGATTTTAAAAATATGTTCCCCATTATTTGGTGTATTGTTTAGCTCTTTCTTTGCACGTTACGATGAATTGATTTTGAAATGGCAAACTTTCATTTAAAACCAGACAAGTCGCTTTGACTGAAGAAAATCATGAACAGTTTTCATTATTTGTCAAGTTTTACTTGTTTGAATATTTAACTTTAAACAATAAAAAATACCAAATATTGAATAGAACGGAAACTATGTTTGCTGTTGCTTATCCATCTTTTCACTAATAGTTTCACAGATCTAAAAACTTTGTATTGAAATTACTCAATTCACCCCTTCTCAATGTAGGGATGATCACCTTTAGTAGCCTACCACTACCCGCTTGATAATGTGCAATACCTGCACGAAACAATTGTCATACCAAAAACATGAGTAATTCCACAAGGTATTTATCGTCTGCCCAAGCAAAGAAGACCTCACAACTTACAAGTTAGAGAAAATGACTTCAGCTCGGTCAATATTGGATCAAAATTTGTTGGTTTTGGTTCTCAAATTGTAGATCAGAATGTTTCCACAATTGAGACCATTTTGAACTCCAAACTATGGTAATTTAAAATGGAAGTCGTACAAGAACTGCGGAGAAATTCTTCTTTGCTTGGACAGAGTATAGTAATTATAATAAGACGATATTTTTTACTACAGATCCATTAAATTTAAAATTTGGATAGTGACCCATTCTCATCACTCAAGTCCTCTTATAAAAGGAAGTTTATCGTCAGAACCATCCATATTGCGAAAAACGAAGACACTCAGCATCGCGTGCTTGAGTAGCCTGATTATGAATGCATTTCAGTGCAGTTAGCGGTGGCTGAAAGGGGAAGTTATAGGGGATGAGTCTATGGTGGGATGGATGAAGGGTAGCAAAGCGATGGATTGGATGATAGTCATTCAATATGAATGAGAAGTGGAGTCCTCGCTGCCCACAGATGGCATGGATGACCCGACCCATCTATATTATCTCTTGTCTGATCGATCAGGCCAAGACCTTCCCAAGTGGGAGGACGTAGCATGGGAATACTGTCTATTGTTATTCTATAGTCACTGTATACAGAGTGGAGAAGAGCTCAGGACGGGCGCCGTTTAGGGGATGATAGAGAGATTGTATACTCAAAAGTGAGGCCATTGGTGGTTCAACCGCTTCAAAAACAGTATGTTGAGATTAAAGATTTTTCCGCCAGGAGCCATACGTTTGTCAAACTTTCAAATTTTGATTAGTATATATTAATGGTGTAGATTTTGATTAATAGATTAGGAATTATCATTATAGATTTAATGATGTAATATTGTGAATATTGAGAGGTAGTATATTGTAGTTTTTTTGTAAGTTCAATGATTTTTTATTTTCCAAGTATTTTCTAACAGTAAATTCCACTTATTATTTAGATAGAAGGGGTATATCTCGCCCCGGCATTACAATGATAGGGTTTGAAATAGATATTAATTTTCCACAAGGAATAACATTAAAAAACCGATTCTCTGATATTCCCAAACTGTCTCAATTTCTAGTATTAATTTATTTGATTGGATATGAAGTATTATTGAAAAGCCGGCATAGGAGAATTTTAGGTTGTGAATTTTTCGCCTCAACATAACAGACGTGATAATTAATGACCTCGATGTGATTTCTAGAGTAATTCTAGTTGTATTTTTTCAAGTGTAAACTTTCAAGTCTTGGGACGAAGTAGAGTCGTGGAGGAATTGACCGAGCTGACCGATTATTGAAAAAGTAGCAGAGTCAATAACCACGCATGCATTACTACAAATATACAGTCTCCATTTGGGGGTTCGATATAATGAAGTTACTGACGGATTAAATAAAATAATTTTTATTGATGTTTGCCCAGGCAAATCGGACATTTATCACAAAAAGCAAGGTAAATGTTGTTGATGGTGAAGTAGGGTAAAAATTCTTATTGATTATGGATTATGTATCCGACTTTTAAATTTAAAACTTAATAAAAATTCGCTCCGGCAGCTGGCGGTCGGAAAGAGTGCATTTCAAATGCAATTCTATGATAGCTCAAATCTCTCTCATATGACTTATAATGAGCTATTCAGGAAATTGAATATTCAAAGGCTTTGACGTTTTCGAAAAACACAATTTTTGGCATTGTGTTATTCGCCATTTTCTCTACCAATTTTGATTGGATTTTTTTCGTTAGTGAAACCAGTTGTAAAGTTAATAATGGGTATTATACCCATCAAATTTTCAAAACGATCACGTTATTGGTCGGTGTAGTGAACCGCAAAATTTTTTCATCCCAATTTCACCCCTACCCTTGGGAGGCAATTTGGCTGGATTTAACAGACAGCCCGAGATATTAGCACTAATGATTTTTGTGCAAAATTTGGTCGCTCTCCGACAAGCCTTCGGGAGTTATCGTGTTAACAAGAAACTGTACAAAAAAATAAATATATATATAAATATATGTATATATATATATATATGAATTTGACTGGACATCGGATTCGATGTTCTAGAGGCTCGGAAACGTTGTAAAAAATATATCACATCATAAATTTTCGGACGATCTGGGCGGAACCAATAGTGCATTCTTTCAAATGAAATGTTTTTGAAGATCTGCTTTTATCTGTAAAGTAAACTTTTACTTACGACTAGTTTCGAGATGATGGTGGTCATCCTGAAGTGATTTTACAGATCAAGTTTTAGATAATAGGATAGTTAAGTTAACGCAGGAGCTTCTTTCGTAACTTTCGTAACTTTCGTACAACTTTCGTAACTTTCGTAAAGGTTGACGGATCTCAACAAGTCATAGCTCATTGTTTTCAACTTATGACGGCGGTTGAAATGCATAGGCGCTATATCATTTGAATCGCTGATTCAAAAAAAACCCCAAATCCAGGATTCAATTTCAATTGGACCAAGATTTTTGCAAATCAGCGATTCATTTGTAAAAATTTAAAAAAATTGGAAGGAATTCCACTACCTTGATGATGTTGGCCTACTATCGGAGTTCATTCTCATATACCGAGAATACACTAAATATTATTTTTGACGTTAGCTATACAGGTTCTGACCCAGAGTTTTGGCGAGACTCTGGGCGAACATTCCGTATTTTCCCACTACTACTGTAGGCCTATTCCATGACGACATTGACTTATTCCATTGACTGACATAATTATAGCGTCTGTCCAGTCGAGAAGACATTCTGTGGCAAGATGGGAGAATGATTCCCAATCTCGATCAGTATTGGTTCAAAAATTAAAAATTTGGCCTCAATATTCTTGGAAATACTAGATATACAATTTCAGACCAAATTCTATGAATTTCCAAAATCAATATTGACCGAGGTAGAGTCATGCTTCCATCTTGTCGAAAAGGATGTCAGAATCTCTCCTTCGCTTTGGACAGAATGTATCTTCTCAAATTGGGACTTCATACTCTATTGAACTGGAAGCCATTAATAAAATCAGGCCAACTCTGAAAAGTAAATAAAGAAACCACAGGAGATCCCAATGTGGCTTTCATGGTCTCTCTCCTACAGCTGACAGTCGCTTCGCACATTTATTAAGTTGTCTGTCCTACCGTTGCTCAATTCAGCGAATCTTTTCAGTCCTTCTTCTTCTCCTCCTACTGCTTCTTATTCTTCATCATCATCTTCTTCTTCTTCTTCTTCTTCACTTCTTCTTCTTCTTCTTCTTCTTCTTCTTCTTCTTCTTCTTCTTCTTCTTCTTCTTCTTCTTCTTCTTCTTCTTCTTCTTCTTCTTCTTCTTCTTCTTCTTCTTCTTCTTCTTCTTCTTCTTCTTCTTCTTCTTCTTCTTCTTCTTCTTCTTCTTCTTCTTCTTCTTCTTCTTCTTCTTCTTCTTCTTCTTCTTCTTCTTCTTCTTCTTCTTCTTCTTCTTCTTCTTCTTCTTCTTCTTCTTCTTCTTCTTCTTCTTCTTCTTCTTCTTCTTCTTCTTCTTCTCTTCTTCTTCCTCTTCTTCTTCTTCTCCTCTTCCTTCTTCCTCTTCCTCTTTTTCTTCTTCTTCTTCATCTTCTTCTTCTCCTTCTTATTATTCTTATTCTTCTTCTTCTTCTTCTTCTTCTTCTTCTTCTTCTTCTTCTTCTTCTTCTTCTTCTTCTTCTTCTTCTTCTTCTTCTTCTTCTTCTTCTTCTTCTTCTTCTTCTTCTTCTTCTTCTTCTTCTTTCTTCTGCAATATCGTCTTTCAATCGTTCTTCATCATCATCATCATCATCTTCTTCTTCTTGTTATTCTTCCTCTTCTCCTACTTTTTCTTTTTGACGTTTTTCTTTCTTCTTCTTCTTCTCCTTCTTCTTCTTCTTCTTCTCTTCTTCTTCTTCTTCTTTTTCTCCTTTCTTCTTCTTCTTCTTCTCCTTCTTTTTCTTTTCTTTTCTCCTTTCTTCTCCTTCTTCTTCTTCATCTCCTCCTCCACCTCCTCCTTCTTCTTCTTCTTCTTCTCCTTCTTCTTCTTCTTCTTCTTCTTC
>CM029548.1:2412464-2507464 GCA_017141385.1 Sogatella furcifera | reverse complement strand
ACAAGCAACTAGATAGTAAATTATATTTATTTTTATATTTTATATTTCTTTGCGGATGATGCCCACATAAGCATTTTAAATTGTGCGTGGGTAATGGATATTGAGTGGGAAGGTGATTGAATTGAAGTAATAAAATTTTCTTCAGGAAACTTTTGTAATCAAAAAGAAATACAAAAATATATCAAGAATTCATGACCACCTTCCAGTTCAAAGAAATTCTTCTACCAAATAACAATCTTATTAAGCATTTTCAAAGCTATAGTAAGTTCAACTACTGGCGGATCGTACTCACGAAACAGGTGAAGTGCCCGTATCTTCTACTGTACAGCACTTCACCTAAACTCACAGCCGCAAGTGAGTTTAACCTAGGTAATTAGAATAGAGAACGTCAGAACTCACGGTTTTCTCCCTGCTATGATTACGATGACTGTTACCTCTCTACTCTAATTACCTATTTCTCTATTCTATTTATAATTACCTTGAGTTTAACCACCTCATCAATCACCCTCGCACTTACCATTACCCACGCAGAAGCAAAAATGGTAATGCTTAGGGTATGTGGGCATCATCCGCAAAAAAATTAATTTACAATTTTATTTCTAGTCAACACAAACGGTTGGTCTTTGTAGCCTGGACGTGGCAGGTTACAAGATTCGCTTCAACATTTTATTCTATTGAATCGAGTTTTCTTGTGAAAGGTCATGCAACATGCATATCTTTAACATGACAGTTTGGTTATAACACACGCCATATCTGACAAAAAAGCAATTGTTAGACTATAGCTAACGCCAAATTGTTAGATTGTTTGTTTAGTCTTCTCGTTTTGCTCCCAAACAGCTGATGTTGTCAATAATTGAAGTTGTAATTTAGCTATGCCTGAATGATGCTTTGAAATTAAAAGAGATGTCAGCTGTTCTTTATGTCAGCTGTTAATAAGTTACATCACGTACAAGAGTCAGAATAGAACACTTATAACTGGATAAGGAATCATAAATTTGTATTTTTTATTGATGGAAGTCGAAGAGAGTCGGATTCTAAAGAAAAGTTAAGTGGCGGCGATTGTGTAAATCTCACCCAAATCTCAGAAATAGCGATCAAAAATCGAAAAATTGACAAAACATAGAACAAGTGATAAATTTGTGTTTACTAGCGATTTTCCGATTTTTGATCACTATTTCTGAAGAGTTGGGTAAGATTTACACAATTGCCGCCATTTAACTTTTCCTTTAGAATCCAACTCTCTTAAACTTTCACTAATAAAAAATACAAATTTATGATTCCATTTCCAGTTATAACCCTTATTGTTGAAAAATAGCGTTTTTAGCATATTTTCAATTATCTCAATAACCGTAGAAGTTACAAACTTCAAACTGCTTCTATTGAATTCCTCAGCTAATTTTACATAGGAATTGCTTGTTTTAGAACTTCAGTGAAGCCTCTAATAAATTAGAAAAATTAATCTTTTTTTAAAATCTCAATTTTCCGCCATTGTTATCTTGGTAACAAAGCGTTTTTGGGGGTTGGTCCCATTGAACTTTTTTGTCTATACTTGGTGTAAGGAATCAGCCTGAGAAGTACTGCACATTCCTCCTGAAACACCCTGTATATAGTTTAAAAGTGACTAACAGAGTTTGATCCATCAACGATCCAACACAACTTTTAAAACAACAAACATACAGAAACGAATGACTATATCAATATCAATAGCTTGTAGATTGAAAGGGGGTGGAGGGGGTTGGTGTTGTGGAGTTCCACTAGAGGGCGCAGTAGATTAAGTCAGATTGAGGCGTTAGAGGGTTACAACATATGTATGTAGGTGGATATGATATGATATGATACACGGTTTCCAAGTGAATTGATGAGGTGACAGACAGACAAGTTGAGTATTCAACCTTCAGGGGTTGTGAAATCACGGTGCGGGCTGTGCCCCCGTGTTAGGGGGGGTGGAGTAGGAGTAGGAGGGGAGGAGGAGGATGAGGAGGAGGATGAGGTTGTTGAGTAAAAGTCCATTTGGTCACGGAGAAAGGGTTTTTAGGTAACATAACAATCATCTACTCACTCTCTGCCAGCAGCGGTTGTTGCTTTTTTAACGAGAATACGCTGTCAGACTCGCCAAGAGCGGCTATTATTTGTCGAAAAAAAACAACAAAACCCGTGGCCACCGTTTGCATGGTAGGGGTTGCGGGTGAAGGGGAGGGGGTGGTTAGAGTGATCTCCCGTACTTATTTAACACCCCCCCCCACCAACAACAACAGCCATCTCATCTCACTTCATTCTCTTTTGAGCTGCATTTTTCATCCCTATCCAAAACGCGGTACTTCATTTATTAGCGACTTTCTTTTCACAAGAGAAAATGATTGCATGTATTTTTGCTGTTTGAATATTGTTAAGTATAAAAGTATATACTTATTGTTAATATAGTAGTAGTGTAGATGAAATTTTACCACTGGCGGCTCGTACCCACGAAACAGGTGAAGTGCCAGTATCTTTTACTATACAGCAGTTCACCTGTTTCGTGGGCACGAGCCGCCAGTGAATTTATTTTACAAACCCAATTGCTTGATTTTCCTCAGGAAAACAATCATTGAGATGTTTACAAAAGACCCAACACTATTATTTGTTATGGCAATTATAAACTTAAGATTCTCCTAAACGAGCAATACTTACAATAATAAAATTGTAGTATGAATAAAATGATATATTCGGAAAATACAAATAAATAATTGATCCTTTCGTGACCTAAAGTTGACGTAGTTTACATTTGTTTGTTTTGTTTGTTTGTTTATGAGTTTACATCTATGTATGAGCAATATGTATTATGTCACTGACTGTTTCTACCAATAGAACAACTCTTAACTTGGGAGGCGTGTCAAATCATTTCCAACTGCGTTATGATTGGCTAGTCTTCCAAAATGGCGGTTGTATCCGCCATTTCGTATTTCATCTTTGATTCTTCCATTTTAAAACTCAATACAGACTGGAAATATCGGTAATATGACAAAGGGTCATGGATCAAGTTGGTCAACAATCCAATTGAAAATAATGAATATAATGGAAAAAGTCAGATATAAAACACGAGCTATAATTAGATTCTATTATAGTCTACACTTTTTAGTGCATTTCATTTGAAAAAAATGCACTATTGGTCTTGACCGGATAATCGCAAATATATGATGCGATATATTTTTTACACGTTTCCGAGCCCCCAGAACACGAATCTGATGTCCGTTCAAATTCATATATCTATATATATTTATATATGTACAGATTCTTGTTAACACGATAACTCCTGAAGGGCTTGTCGGAGAGCGACCAAATTTTGCACAAAAATCATTAGTGTTAATATCTCGGTCAAGTTTGTTAACCAGCCGAATTGGTCCAAGAGTAGAGGGTGAAATTAGGAGGAGAAATTTTTGAAAAATCACTACAAATCGACCAATAACTTGATCGTTTTGAAAATTGGTGTGTATAATACCCTTATTATGCCCTACAATTTGAGCCATCAACGGAAAAAATCCAATCAAAAATGGCGAATAATATGCCAAAAATTGTGTTTTTCATGGGTTTTTCGACAACGGTATTTATTCATACCCTGAATAGATCATTATAAGTCATATGATTTGAGCCATCATAGAATTGCATTTGAAATGCACTCTTTCCGACCGCCAGCTGCCGGAGCGAATTTTTATCTAGTTACTCTGTCTAGCGAGGAATCTCTAACACGCCATATATTTTCGATTATATCTCGGCCCATAGGCCACTAAGAGAGTTCTGGTTTATACTAGTTGATTGGTACCTTCCGACACTACAATTTGAGCAACGTTTTCATTGGATTCGGTGTTAATTAGTTTCTTAATTGAATAAATAAAATTTGAAGTGAGACAATTTGTGGATGTGTTTATTTACAGTGTATTGGTGAATCAGGTGATCAGCAAATTTTGAAATATTCCACCATCATCAATAATGATTTTTAGAAGAACGTGTTTATCAGATGTATTCATGTATAAGTGGTGAGTATGGATTCTCAATTTTTTCGAATTGGTGAAATATTTTCAAGTTTCAACTACGCTGCCGGTACTTTCTTTGGTGTACTTTTTTTAGTGCATTTTAAAAAGTGCTGTTTTTTATTTTAAAAATAATGTTATTTTTTATTGCAATTACAAACAATATTGACGCTCAAATAATAAATACTTATGAGTAAATACTGTACTATGAAGTATTTTATCGTTTCAGTACTATCCATTTCAATCGGTTCACTGCCCCCATAAACACCTAATTAGCTGGCTACTTGAACAAAAATACCCTCCATAACCATCTTAATAGCCTCTTAATCTACTGCCTCCTATTAAACAACCCTCCAATCAACTGCTTTCATTATCTTACCCGCACTTGAGAGAAGAAGGTATAGGAAGAAGAGCAGCTACCATCATTCATCAGTAATATTAATTCTTCTTCTTCTTCTTCTTCTTCTTCTTCTTCTTCTTCTTCTTCTTCTTCTTCTTCTTCTTCTTCTTCTTCTTCTTCTTCTTCTTCTTCTTCTTCTTCTTCTTCTTCTTCTTCTTCTTCTTCTTCTTCTTCTTCTTCTTCTTCTTCTTCTTCTTCTTCTTCTTCTTCTTCTTCTTCTTCTTCTTCTTCTTCTTCTTCTTCTTCTTCTTCTTCTTCTTCTTCTTCTTCTTCTTCTTCCTGCTTCCTTTTCTTCTTCTTCTTCTTCTTCTTCTTCTTCTTCTTCTTCTTCTTCTTCTTCTTCTTCTTCTTCTTCTTCTTCTTCTTCTTCTTCTTCTTCTTCTTCTTCTTCTTCTTCTTCTTCTTCTTCTTCTTCTTCCTTTTCTTCTTCTTCTTCTTCTTCTTCTTCTTCATGAACCGAACAAGATCGAACCTAACACCAGGCTCGTGCCCACGAAACAGGTGAAGTGCTGTACAGTGAAAGCTACAAGCACTTCACCTGTTTCGTGGCACGAGTCTAACACGAACCAAACATGAACAAACTGAACATGAATAGAACACGTAATGAACATGAACTGATCACAAACCGAACACGAACCGAACGTGAACCGAGCGTGAATAGGACACGAATCGAACACGTACCAAACATGAACCGAGCGTGAATCGAACACGAACCGAACACGAACCGAACACAATCAGAACACATATCGAACACATACGAACACATGAACCTAATACGAACCGAACAAGAACTGAACATGAATCGAACACAAACCGAAAGTAAAAGCTGAAAGCTCAAAAACTATGAAAAAGCCGTAAAAAGGAACAATTTAGTCTAAAATTTGATAATAATTATTAGTTTATTCATCAACGTTCAGTATCAATAAGCCAGTATAATTTTGATTGTATATTATATCAGTTTTAATTCGAAGCCTCTCTACCATCTACTTGACGTATTTACTTGATCAAGTCGACTTGACTCAAAAACGACCTCGTGTGGCCTCACTAACAAACCGGAACCTAACCATGCTAATCAAATATATACGGACGATATACAATATCTTATTATGTTCTTGATGGCATCCAAACAAGTGAATCAGACAGTTCTCTTGTCAGACAATTTATCGGATGAAAAGACACGTAATTAAGAAAGCTGTTTTACTTGCTGTCGTCCGAGAGTTTGTGGATTGGTGGAGGGGGGATGCAACAAGTGGTTTCTTGATTCTCTCTCTCTCTCTCTCTTCCTCTCCCGGTTCCCCTTCACGATTGTCGGATGCAGTACTTAACATTTCCCCCAAGTCGGAGCTCCTTGAAAGATCACGGAAGGGCTTAAAAGCTGTACAAAGCTTATACAGAGCAAGCAGCTATCATCGAAAATGCCTCCTAGGGGGAAACAACAAGGAATTCACCCTAAATCTTTTTTCTTGAATCCAGTTCTCTAGTCTGTACAAGCAAAGAAGACATTCTGGTAATATGGGAAAATGACTACAGCTCGGTCAATATTGATTCAAAAATTATAAATTTGGTCTTAAATTGTAGATCAGAATGTTTCCTACAATTTTAGACCAAATTTATACTTTTTGAATAATTTTTTACCGAGTTGGAGTCATTTCCCCATCTTGGCAGAGGGTCTTCTTTGCTTGAACAAACAATATCATTGTTGGCTGATTTGCTTGTTTGTCTTATTTTTCTTCCGCTTTACTCAACTGTTATCCTTATTCCTCGCAATCATTCTCATCATTATAGTTTTCCAAGCCGATTCCGTTTTGAATAACTGCTCCGTTCAACCAAAGAGGATTGGAATATTATTTACTAGTTACTCTATTATATATATATATATATATATATATATATATATATATATATATATATATATATATATATATATATATATATATATATATATAGATTCACGTAGATTAATCCATCGTCCACACCATCATCTCCATTACTATAGTCTGTCCAAGCAAAGAAGACCCTCTGGCAAGATGAGAAAATTACTCGAGCTCGGTCAATATTGGTTCAAAAATTATTAATTTTGTCTGGAATTGTAGATTAAAATGTTTCCTACAATTGAGATCAAATCAATAATTTTTGCACTAATATTGACCGAGCTGGAGTCATTTCCTCATCTAATCGAAGGGTCTTCTTTGCTCGGACAGACTATACACCTGTATCGCACGGGTACATGTGCCTAAAGCTTACGTTACACCCAGCTAACGTGTAACGTAAGATGCAATAGAAAAACTAGGGCTCTATAAAAAGGGGGTAGACGCACGGTCCGCCATTCTGTGGTCAACTTTTAGCGCCAAATTTGAATTCATTCAATTCGACAATCAAACATATGATTAATAATAAAAATGATGTTGAAAAAAATAATACTCACTTCACAGAGCATTGAATTTCCAGTCTGGCAATTTTTAATTCAAAATTTCAACCTAGATTTATCTTCCTGCATCTAGCAAGTTTGTATTTTTTAAATTTCAGTTCTGTGATAAAAATAGTTATAATTTTTGCAATTTGATACTGAGCAATATGAACCATTTCATATGACAAATTACCTCCAAGATTTCAAAACTATAACTTAATTCATTTGCTTAACTTGATAAACATCTGTTGATCGTCTCTATCATGAAAAATATTCATATGAATTTAAACCTGGCGCTAAAAGTTGACCACAGAATGGCGGACCGTGCGTCTACCCCCTGTTTATAGAGCTCTAAGAACAACGGAGTTGTAAAGAGCAACCTTCACTGAACAGCTGATTTTTTATTTGCAATACTTCATACAACTATGTGTTTCTATTGCATCATGTGTCCGACATGTGCCCGTCACTTGTAGTAAGGAAAGCTACCTCTATTTTATAGTAATAAATCGAATTTCACATTGAATAGAATGTTAAATTAACACATTAAATAATTTTTATCCAAATGTTATAAGTTGTGTCAATTGTTAACTATTAATTGATAACTATTATTATTACGGTAACTGTTAATTATAAATTGTAACTGTTAACTGTTAATTATCCATTGTTAATACATTGCCATGGCAAAATTATAACTTTGTTATAAATTAATCTTTTGTGCTCTAAGTTTATTTTCTTAAATTTAAGAATTTTTGGTCTTCGATTAGTGATTTTGACTTGAGCTGTGTTGTTTTTGGACTTTCTGAATCAAAAAAAAACTTTCGAATCAAAATAACTGTGACCATATTCAAGAACTTTTACCACGTTTCCTATCTGCGAGGTTATATCGGCTAGGTGGAACACCTTTTGGTTTCTCCACTAAATAAAGCCATCTGTTAATAATAATAATTGTTATCCAAAGAACTCGAAATTTCATGAGCTAGACAAAAATGGTAAGTTGTTCCATTAAAGGTAGCAAATTAATATGAACCAAGTTGTATGACTTTTATCAGTTTATAAGGCATTATGAAAATAGAGTTAATAAATTATTTAAAAAACTGTTTATATATTTAAACAATACAATATTCATTCCAAGGTAATTAGAATAGAATTCTATTTTCCTAATTACCTTGATTCATTTCATGAATAATACATCTTGGAAGGCTAGTCTATGACAAATATAAAACCGATTTTCGAAATGGAAGAATCACCAATGCAACACGAAATGGCGGATATCTGGATGGATACACGAAATGGCGGAAATGCAACGGCCATCTTGGAAAGCTAGCCAATCACAAAGCAGCTCAGTAGACACGCCTCTGAAATTATCGTGCAATTCCATTGGTCGAGTCAGCTAGAGGCTGGGTCAGAATAATTATTATATTAGCATCAAATAACAACAGTATTACAATATCTATAAATACTCTTATATATATCTATAAACTAGAAAACAATGTGTTTCCTTTATCTCAGGGCTACTTTTATCATTGTTTTTTTACTTTAAATAATAATAATCATTATTTTTCAATTATTTTTTATTAATACATTATGTCTCGACTATTTATAGTCATTCGAATTTGGAAATGGCTATAAATAGTCGAAACATGTAATGCATTAATTAAAAAAATAATTGAAAAGGGTAGTGTGATTATTATTGAGAGTATAAAACCATATACAGGGTGTTTCAGGAGGAATGTGCAATACTTCTCAGGCTGATTCCTTACACCAAGTAGACAAAAAAGTTCCATGGGACCAACCCTCAAAAACGCCTTGTTACCGAGATAACAATGGCGGAAAATTAAGATTTTTCAAAAAATATTTATTTTTCTAATTTTTTAGAGGCTTTAGTGAGGTTCTAAAATAATCGATTCCTATGTAAAATTAGCTGAGTAATTCAATGAAACCAGTCTGAAGTCTGTAACTTCAACGGTTATTGAGATAATTGAAAAAATATGCTAAAAAACGCAATTTTTCAACAATAAGGGTTATAACTGGATATGGAATCATAAAATTGTATTTTTTATTAATGGAAGTTGAGGAGAGCCGGATTCTAAAGAAAAAGTTAAATGGCGGCGATTGTGTAAATCTTACCCAAATCTCAGAAATAGCGATCAAAAATCGCAAAATCGCTACTAAACACAAATTCATCACTTTTGTCAATTTCGCGATTTTTGATCGCCATTTCTGAGATTTGGGTAACACCTTTCCCACGAATAAAACTGTGTGTTCAATGTCCAATACTAGGATAAAGCCGCGTATCGACAGTCCGAGGCATGTGCCACGAATGCCTCACGGTACAGTCTGTTGACGCAAAAAAGACCCTCTGGCAAGATGGGAAAATGACTCTAGCTCAGTCAATATTTGTTAAAAAGTCTAAACAATCTGTTCTACAATTTGAGACCACATTTATAATTCTTGAATCAATATTGACCGAGCTAGAGTCATTTTCCCATTTTGCCAGAGGGTCTTTTTGCGTCAACAGACTGTACCGCGAGGCATTCGTGGCACATGCCTCGGACTGTCGATATGCGGCTTAAGTGTATTCAATTGAACATTTGAATTGAAAGGTCTTCTATTTAATCATGATCTCTTCATAACTTCGATTAATTCATATGAGTATTGAGTACTGGCCACTCGATGAGGAAGGTCAATTTGTTATCGTGAAGTTGAGCAACGAACACTGTGGAGCGTTCTTGGATGGGTGACCAGTATTTGGCCAAGTACCACATTGGCAAGATGGAAGCTACCCGTAAGGGTCTCCTCACTATTAAAAGCGATAAGAATGTTAATTTTCATTCATAGTCTCATAACTAAAATGAACTGGAATCTTCTTCTTGTAAGGAATTTGAACCGTGGACAGACAGATACTAGTAAAATCAATTAGTACTCTGTAGATTCTCATTAGTAACTTATAAATTTTCATTAAAATTAAAATGGGTGAATGTTTGTTCTGCTCTGCTGTGTTCCATTTTCCATTGGACTATTCTCATGCGTTTTACTATAGACTAATTAGATATAGATCTATACTTACTTACTTATTTACTTAGTACAAACTACAAATATAAAAGATAAATAAAGAAAAAAAAACAGGCAATCGCCCGAAAACTCTTCTTCTATTCCTAATTTAGTCACATAATAAACAGTACAAATTTTCAGGCTACGTGTAACTGAAGGGTAACTAGTATAGTCTGTCCAAGCAAAGAAGACCCTCTGCCAAGATGAGAAAATGACTCAAGCTCGGTCAATATTGGCTCAAAAATTATCAATTTGATCTCGAATTGTAGGAAACAATTTGATCTACTATTAAGACCACATTTATAATTCTTGAACAGATATTGACCAAGCTGGAGTCATTTTCCCATCTTGCCAGAGGGTCTCCTTTGCTTGGACAGACTATAATAAATCTAATACTCTTTGGTTCCACTCTATTTATTTATTCAGTTATTTACAAATAAGACTTAATGGTAGAGATCAAAAGGCTTAAGCCCAATTTTCCATTTCAAATACCTTTTCCAATTTAGAATACAATCCAGGTTATGTTTGTTGCTTTTCTTCACAGTCACAAATTTTCACTCCAAACACTTCAAAAATTTTAATATTTTAGAAGATTAATGAAAGTTCCAAGCCAAAAATTGCCAAATATCAGTAGTATAAATTCTTTTAAAATTCACATTTAAGACTCAAAATTTTTAAAATTGAAAAAACTCACTAGATCACATTATAGAAACGATTCACGATTATCATTCTCTTAATTTGTCACCAAGCGGGTGTTCAACGTGCTGGAGTAATGAAGCTTCGACAGAGAACGAAAGAGAGACGATCATGAGTTGGAGTGAGAGGGAAGAGTAGCAGAGCAAAAGTGACGTCACAAAGCAGCCCGAGACACACAACAAGAAGGGCGTCGGCTTCAAAGAGGTGTCGCCCTAGGCACACATCACCACCACGAAAGGGCTCCGCATGTTTGTGAACAAGAACACTGGCCGGCCGGTTGATGAGAATATGACACACGTGTTGTGTGTGTGCCGAGCAGTGCAGGGCGCTACTACATATTTATAGGGTCCGGCCACCTTATGTGTGTGGCCTACTACAGCTGACCAATCACGGCCAAGTCAACAATGCGACACACACAGGAAGAGGTTAGGTTGGGTGCTCTCCTTTGCCACCGCCAAGACTGCACTGCCTGCTCTCTGCTGATGGCTGACCAGGCAAATTTCTCGCTCGGGTCCTAATTAATGTTGTCGCAAAGCCGTCAAACGATCTCAGAAGCCTTTCATCTACCAGGATACCAGATACCAGGAGATAATCTAGGATACCAGGAGAATAGGTGAGATGGTTAATCTACAATCTAGAAAATGGCGAAATGATCAATATACCTTTTTCGTCAACTAATTTTAAAATTCAAAAATTTTTTCATTTGGATTTTGGTGTGAAAATAAATGTTGAATACATAACCTGAAATACGACTTACAACATAACCTGAATCTGGAAATTTTAATCCAAATTGGGATGAAAGAAGCTTAGGACAAACGACTGCCCTAGTTTACTGTTTTTTTATTCTTTTTATTGTATTATCATTAATAATTTATTCAAGAATAATCATAAACATAGGTGAGTGCAACAGGCTAAGCCCAAAACTGCTTCTCTACCAATTTTTACAACAGTCCCAAATAAGGTTATCATGATCATTAAACTATTATTATTGAAATTAAATATATTTAATTATAATGAAATCATTGTATTATTGTAATCAAGTATATCTGATTTTTGTATGTTTGTTTAAATTGTAAGATAGGAAGTTTTGTGCATTGCCTGTTTTACTCTTATATGAAAAATTTTCTCAATAAAGATTAAGATAATAATAATTGAAATAAATGATGGTGAATTATGTGTTAAACGTGTGCTCACTCTAATACAGAAATTATTAGAATAAAACTTTTGATTGGTATTGTATTTTGGTCAAATCAAGTCATACTTTTGACAATTCCTGTAGAGTTTTATTGAGAAGGAGAAAGTATAGCCAAAGAGAATCCTAGGAATTGAGCTCTATTATTCTATGGTAAAGCCTACTATAAAACAAAAATGTTATATCTAGAAGAAATTTATTGTATTTGATGAGATGTTGTGGTATCTTTCCATAATGAATTGAAAACACAGAATTTTGTCTGTACCACTGTAACCAATGAGTAAACAGTGGTACAGACAAAATGTCTTCAATGTTTTCAATGTTATATCGAATTCAAAAGAGCTAGACGGTTAGTCTGTTTCATTTACTTGATGTAACCTACTAACAGCTGCAGTGAAGCATCTACTATATCTTTTGATTTCATAAACATCATCTAGATACAGTTAAATGACAACTCTACATCAACAAGATGGGAAAATGACTCCAGCTCGCTCAATATTGGTTAAAACATCATAAATTTGGTCTCAAATTGTAGAGCAGAATGTTTCCTACAATTTGAGATTAAATCTATTATATTTGAACCAAAATTGTTCGACCTGGAGCCATTTCCCCATCCTGCCAGAATGTCTTCTTTGCTTGGACAGACTATACAACGTCCAAAACTGATTTAGTAGGTTAGGTCACGTAGAAAAGACAGACGAAATATTTGGCGTAATCTATAATAGCAACTCGAAGGGGTTGCAGAAAAGTTACAAAAATGAGTCACAGAGGGTGCTGCTGGTAATCATTATTAGTTTTTTTCCCCCGGAAGGGTCTCAGCATCTGTTAGAGATTAGGGTCGCCTAGTGTTTTTTATTTTTTAGGCCTAAGCTGTGAGTGGACGGGGGGGCGGGGGCTTATAATAACAACAACAAGTGGTGGTTATAGGGGGAAGGGGGGGTTTGATTGTCCAGTGTGCAAGGGGTCTTATTGCTGTTGCTGCTATAGTAAGCGGAAGCTGAGAAGATACGTCACTAAATAGACTTTACATAGAAACCGAGTGTCTTCTTAGGTGTGCAGTATAGTTATAGTCTGTCCAAGCAAAGAAGACCCTCTGGCAAGATGATAAAATGACTCCAGTTCGGCCAATATTGGTTCAAAAATTATTAATTTGGTCTCAAATTATAGATCAAAATGTTTCCTACAATTTGAGACCAAATTGATCATTTTTGAACCAATATTGACCGAGCTGGAGTCATTTACTCATCTTACAAGAGGGTCTTCTTTGCTTGGACGGACTAGTTGTCCACTGCAGTTGTGTCCAATGAGGAGGTTATTGATGGCGCTTGCAACACTTGCAACTAAATAGAAGCACACCCCCCTTCAAAATAACCCCTCCAACCTACACAATTAACCCTTCACCTTGAACTGCATCTGTGTGATGTGGGGTTAGGGGTGGGTGATGGGGATGTGAAATATACCCACCTCTTTATCAGAGAGAAGCAAGCCTGGTCGGCCAATAAATCGCATAAACAGTTTCAATATGTCAAACACACTCACACACACACACACTATGCAGCAACAGCTCAATCTCTGACGAGTCACCTATTTACTCACGATTTCTCACTCACTAATTCACTCTTTGTATTCTTTCCTATCCTCTTATTTTGATGTAGCTAAATATCTGTCTGATTACTCACTTATTAAATCTTTGGTTTCGACTAAGTTTTTTCAATTTGATCTAGCTTGAATTTTTTTCTCGCAGTTATTACTCTTCTTTTGTTTTTTTAGGGTAAGCTCACATGGGCTGATAGGCCTTTGTGTGGGTAATAAGAGGGATGATGATGATGAAATATCGTGCTGTGGTCAAAAGCTGTTCTCTGGCTGAGGATCGAACCTCTGAAACTTTGGTTATCAGACCGACACGTTATCACTTTTCCAACGAGCCACCCCTGTAGTTTTTCTGTTCTGTTCTCTCAATAATTTATTATTACTACACTTTAGTAGCTGAATATTTCCTCACCTATTTACTCACTCTTTGTTACTACGGTTTTTCCTAGTATTTTTGCTCGATTTGCTTATTTTCAGAATAGTACATTACTCAAGCGTCTAGCAGACTAAGCTCGTTCTGACCCAAGATGTGCCTGGGAATCTGGTGGGGCCAGCTTCATGGTGGTTAAGATTTAAGAAGCTTGGTTCTGACCAAGATCTATTTCTATAACAATACGTTTCTCCAAACGGCGGATTTCTGATACGCAGTAGTGATACAGAGTCCAAAATTGATACAGGAAGGAAGCTCGTTGATACGAGACATTTGCAATGATTAATGATCATTCATCGAAGCCATATTGGAAATAAACTCATTTTAACGAGACTTTTAACGTAGTTTACGTTTTTTTCAAATTAAATTAATGAAAACAAAATGTAATAGAGCCAATACAGTTATTTTCTCCCGATTTTTGGCATAGAAAATGAGATCACTCACTTGAAATGAGATGAGCCTCACTTTTCTACCCTACGTTGCAAATATTTCGGGTCAGTGAGCTTCCTCCCAGTACAATTGCGTATCAATTTTTGCCTATTGTATCACTTCTGCGTATCAGAGTCCGACGTATAAAGATGACTTTAGAATTGAATAGAATGTTGTCGCAAAAGATCAAAGAATCTCCTCTGAATGCCATCTATCAGACAAAACTGTCCATTCATTTCAAGTAAGTAAAGACATTCAATCGCCTATCCCATTCATTACAAGCTCTACACCACAATAAAACAGCCAATACATCAATAGGTTTGTATTCTAGAAAACTACAGACCATACTCATTGTTCCACAACATACCTTTTCCAAATAATTAACAGCTGAAAATCTTTTTCAAAGCTTTATTTCTGCTTCAGTGACTCACTTCCACCAAAATAGGGCCAAATGAAATGTACTGTATATTTGTATCTAAACCTATACCGGTATAGTCTGTCCAAGCAGAGAAGACAATCTGGCAAGATGAAAAAAATGACTCTAGCTTGGTCAATATTGGTTTAAAAATTACAACTTTGGTATCAGAATGTAGATCAGAATGTTTTCAACAGTTTGAAAGAAAATTAATCATTTTTGAACCAATATTGATCGAGCTGGAGTGATTTCCCTATCTTACCAGAATGTCTTCTTTGACTGACGGAATACTGAACTGTGTATCTATCTGTATTATATTGTTATTGACAACAAAACCATCAGGATGACTATTTAGTTGAATATAGTAATAGCCTAGTACAGTATATAGTTTCATTGTGTATCTTCCACATTGGAGCAGCCATGCCACAAGATACATAGTAATATCTTACAAAATGTTTACCATATTCTCTATACCTATATATACTCAGTTATTGTTTCAAGCAACACAAAACACAGTCGTGTTGTAATTGTTTTTCTGAAGGTCATTTCTGAAGAAAAGAAGCTAGCCTGCTTTTGAATTTCGCTACAAAAAGCGTTTATTGGGGTCAATAAAACCCCAGCTTTGAAAATGATGGGACGACTGGCCTTTTGGGGTTTTATTATGGCTTGCCAGGGGTAGATTTCTGTGAGGGAGGGGTATAGTTTGTCCAAGCAGAGAAGACCCTCTGGCAAGATGGGAAAATGACTCAAGCTCGGTCAATTTTTGTTCAAAAATGATCAATTTGATCTCAAATTGTAGATTAGAGTGTTTTCTACAATTTGAGATCAAATTGGTAATTTTTGAACAAAAATTGACCGAGCTTGAGTCATTTTTCCATTTTGTCAGAGGGTCTTCTTTGCTTGGACAGACGAAGGAGTGTTGGCAGGATGATAGAATAGTGTGACCAATGCGATTTGAAAACGACGACTTCACTTCTCTAGCACACAGAGGTATACCGCCTCGTATAACTATAGAAATAGTTTTTCTGAAAGGTTTCAGTTTTTCGAATGTCTCCGCTGGCAGGAATAATTGATGATAATAGTGTCTTTATTTGAGACAAGGCGCCTCGCCACGTTCCACAGAGTTGCTATGTATATTGCAGGCTATTTATTTGTATTTAAAAAAATAATATTTTAATGTATATTTTATGATAATTTTTCTTATATTATATATGTATGTGATGGGTTTAAAGAAGAATACTTATAGAGGGATAGTATCCATGTTTCAAAAAGTCCATCTTCAAAGTTTGATGTAGCGTATATTCTGCATAGGGATAATCAAGTATCATAGGGAAATATCATACTATTCTAAAAAATTTCTGATGGAAAGTAACCTATGACTAACGCCAAAACGGCTTTAGACGGTTTCGTCTGTCTCTTGAACGTTATTTAACCTTCTAACAGCTGATGTGATGAATCGAATGCATCTATTGATTTTAAAAACATTGTCGAATTGACAACATCAGATGTTGGAGCGCACAAGAAGCAGAGGAAACCGCCTTACTTTTTGACGTCACTTTTACTCACATGAGTGAGTAAACTCTATTTATTTAGATATTATTTATTCTATTATTTACTCTATTATTTAGATATTGATCAAAAATATGAATTGACTGCATGTCGTGGAAATCTTTCGAGGTATCATGAGTGTTAGTTATCCTTACTGTTATATCAGCATGGATAAAGTTTTCTATTTATTAATGATGAGCTAATGAATAAACTATAATAATTCAAAGAGATCTAAAATATTTACAATATTGAATTAAAACACACTTAAATTGTCAAGTAGCCTATCAACACTAAAAGAAATTAATACCATTGTTTCGGTTTGAGTTCAGTGATTGGTGTATTGAAACTATAGGCTAGGAGAAAATATTGAACATTTATACATTGTGATACTGTTGTAAAAATAAACTAAGATTCGTTTCATTTTCACTGCCGAATTTTCAAATAATCGCGCTAGGACATCAGCCTTGGCTACTGTGACTCTTTACAGCAATGACTCATTCTCATGAGGGAACCCTCTCACCAATACAACCCAGCACTACTCAAAAGAGTGCAATTCCCTCAAGGCTATTCCGACAATTCGACACTTCCGAGCAAAAAACTGTTCAAATCAAAGAAGACATTTTGGCAAGATGGGAAAATGACTCCAGCTAACTCAATATTGGATCAAACATAAAAAATTCGGTATGAAATTGTAGACAAAAATGTTTCCTACAATTGGAGAACAAATTTATATTTTTTGAACAAATATTGACAGGGCTGGAGTAATTTTCCCATCTTGCCAGAGGGTCTTCTTGCTTGGACAGACTATATACAACGTCCAAAACTTGGAGATTCGATTGGATGAGTAGCGAACTTGAAGTGAGACAGTTGCGTGGAGAGAATCTTAATGGAGACATCGGTTTCGGGGCTTAGTGTAAGAGAGAGTAGGTGTGAGAGAGAGTGAGAGTAAGTGTGAGAGAGAGTGAGAGGGTTTGATGAGGAGAGAAGGGATTGAATGTCTCACTTTTATCTTGCACAGCAGCTGAGTACTCGCTAAGTGAGTTAGTGACTTTAACGCGGACGGTAACAGTGATGTCCTCTCTATCGATTGGTCTTGGACAGCTTGCGGCTAAGCACCCCCTCCTCCCCTTAAACCTCCCCCCCTACAGCTCAACCACCCCAGTAGTCTTTTGTGTGACGTCGATAGAACTGCTGCTGCCACACAACATCCAAGTCGAAAAAACCTTTGTCACCCCTTATCAGTCAAGGGGAGGCGTAAGTAAAAAAGACGCACATACACTTTTATTACATACACACAATATGTATATACAAGGGAATTGTTTTATTACAAACACATATATACTGATGAGGGTGGTGGGCACACGTTATCGAAGGATAATGGTCTCTCTCCTCTTCGGCCAAATGGTGATTTAGGCCAACTGTTCTAGAGAAGAAAGCTAAAGTTAGGTAAGGGTGGATTGATTGTTATTGAGATCGATAGAAAGAAGCTGAAGAAAATCTTCAGATATGTACTCGCTTCGCTCGCCTTCTCCGCCTAGCCAGGGGGCTCCGCCCCCTGGACCCCCGACAGTATAGGCAGTGTAAGTGAGTCAAACAGGCTCGCTTCGCTCGCCTGCAAAACCTCAGTCAGTGTCAGCTGAGACAAACAGGCTCGCTTCGCTCGCCTGCAAATTCCGTTCAGTAGAGATTTGAAATTCATTGAGCACAGCATTTCTACACCTAATCTGGACCTGTTTACCTAATTTCAACATTTTCTGCCAATTTGTTTTAGAAAAATCTAAGAAAAACTCCGAAAATTAAAAAAAAAAAATAGTAAAACGCTAATATTAATCGTAGCCTTGAGAAGTATATCGGACATAGTTTGAAACTTGATTCAATATCTTCCAAATTAATTCATCTATAATCTCGCCGAACCATTCAATTTACAGTTAGGATTGGTCGTATCAAGGCGGAAGATATGCAAACCGCAACACATCTACAATTTTGAAAACCTGATTATTGGCATAATCTTGACTGGATTGCAAAAATATTTTAACACAAAATTTCTAGACCTCATCTGAACCTTCCCACCAAATATCAACATTTTCTACCGATTGGTTCTCGAAAAAATGAGGAAAACGCCGAAAAACTCTAGAAAAACTAAAATCTTTGGCGTATCCTCGAAAAGTTGTTAAAATCCTTTCTTAGCGCGCGTCTAAACGTCCAACTGAACATGCCTGCCAAATTCGAACGCATTCGGTTCGGTGGATTTTTAGTTCTGGTGATGAATCAGTCAGTGCCATTTTGCTTATATAGATATAGATTAGAAAGTGATATTCGGTAGCTGAATCAAAATATTTAGTTCAATTGTTTTAGTTGAATGATATTATTTATCAAATTTTGTTTTTAGTAAAAGCACTAGTAGGCTATAGGAATAAATCTAACGTTTGAGTATCCTGGTTGAGTAATACTGGTTACAATAATTAATTATTAAGCCTGTGATTTACTAATTCAATACAGCTGACAATAAAACATTGGGTGGTTTCATCTGCTACTTGCGCCCTCCAACAGCTGATGTTGTCAACTTGAGTTGCTATTCAGCTATGCTTAGATGGTGCTTTTGAAATCAGAAGAGACAATAGATACTTTACATCAGCTTCATTCATTTGTTCGTAAACACGACCTTCTCTCACTCGTTATATAATAGACTATTTTATGTATTCTTTATACACGTTTATATACTTAACAGGCTTTAGGATTATAATAAAATAGGTTACTGTAGGCGATGAAGGCGTTTTGATTTTGGAAGTTTTCTATTTCTCGGTTTTTAACTTGGGGAAATCCACAATGTAGGTTTACATTACTACAAGTAGCAAGCACTTGTCGGACACAAGATGCAATAGAAACACGTAGTTGTATGGAGCAACGAAAATCAAAAATCAGCTGACCAGTGTGTGTTGATCCATACAACTCCGTGTTTCTATTGCATCTAAGGCACATGTTTCCGTGCGACTTTGCAGCAATGGAATCGAGACTCAAGTTCCACGTATCACAGACCCCTGATATAGTCTGTCCAAGCAGAGAAGACATTCTGGCAAGATGGGAAAATGACTCTAGCTCGGTCAAAATTGGTTAAAATTTTTTAACTTGTTCTCAAATTGTAGGGAACATTTTGCTCTACAATTTGAGACTAAATTTATAATTTTTGAGCCAAAATTGACCGAGATGCACTCATTTTCCCATCTTGTCAGAATGTCTTCTTTGCTTGAACAGACTATATATACATTAGGCTACCCAATTCATTTTCTACAGCCAAAGGTTTGTGTTGGGGTGTGTGAGTACGGGAAAAGTAAAACTTTGCCAGACAAAAAGGTGAAAAAGTCCAGGAAAACAGTGTTCAGTTTCCCTTTGCTCTGCAAAAAAGCGGCCGATCGTTGGCAAGGCATATCAATTCAAAACAGATTCCGATTTCGAAATCGGCAATTACAATCAGTAGGCCAGCCAACATAAAGAGTTCAGCCACCCTTTACCCTCAAAACTCTCATTCACAATCGATGCCAACAATATACTATTACTATGTATACACAATGTATATTCTATTACTATTTATATACTCTGTATTATAGCCTATACTGTACACTGTGCGTTGAGATCCACGTTTCTCAATTAGACCGCTGGCGGCTCGTACCCACGAAACAGGTGAAGTGTCCGTATCTTTTACTGTACAGCACTTCACCTGTTTCGTGGGCACGAGCCGCCAGTGAATCAGACTGTTATCTTCACTCCGTTGAGATCACTGTTGCAGTACAGTCTGTCCAAGCAAAGAAGACCCTCTGGCAAAATGGGAGAATGACTCAAGCTCGGTCAATATTGGTTAAAAAAAATTATCAATTTGATCTCAAATTATAGGAAACAATTTGATCTACTATTAAGACCACATTCATAATTCTTAAACAAATATTGACCAAATTGGAGTCATTTTCCCATCTTGCCAGAGGGTCTTCTTTGCTTGGACAGACTATAACTGCACATCATAATGAAGTCTCTCCTGATGTATAGATGTACAATATTACATCAGACATACAGTGATTGAAATTTTTCCAATAATTACAGTAGTAGGCTATTATATCATAATATAAGGTCTCCGCTGCTAGAGATAGTTTTCCACTCACGATTCATATTATAAGGACCTCGCTGCTAGAGATATTTCTCTACTCAGGATCCATATTAAATATATTTAACGTATTATAATGTTTATTATACATGAATGTATACAGTACTAGCCGGCAGGCTAGCCAGTGTATCGGCAGTGTAAGTGAGACAAACAGGCTCGCTTCGCTCGCCTGCAAATTCCGTTCAGAAGGAGATCGATATCTATTGAACCCAGCATTTTTGGACCTAATCTGGACCTGTTTCAAATTTTTCTGCCAATTGGTTCTCGAAAAATGTGAGAAAAAAAATAGTTGAACGTTTATAATACCTTGGGAAGTATAACGAACATAGTTTGAAACTTGATTCAATATCTTCTAAGTTAGTTCATCTATAATCTCGCTGAACCATTGATTTTACAGAAAGGATTGGTCTTTTCAAGGCGAAAGATATGCAACCCGCAATACATTTACAATTTTGAAAAAGTGATTACTGGCGGATTTCAAAAATATTTAAAAAATATATGATTACTGGCGGATTTCAAAAATATTTTAACACAACATTTCTAGACCTTATATGAACCTTCTCACCAAATATCAACATTTTCTACCGATTGATTCTTGGAAAAATTGAGAAAACGCCGAAAAACTTTAATATTTGGAGTATCCTTATGAAGTTCCAAAAATCTTTTCTTAGCGCGCGTCTAAACGTCCAACTTAACATGCCTGCCAAATTTGAACGCATTCGGTTCAGTAGATTTTTAGTTCTGGTGATGAATGAATGAATAAATGAATCAGTCAGTCAGTGCCATTTCGCTTTTATAGATATAGATAGATTGAGAAATATGAAATATAAACTCTGTTTATCCAATTCTGTTTGGTCTGTTGATCCAATTCTTTTATCATTTTTGTTAAAGCTGACATCAAAACATTAGGCTGTCTCGTTTGCTCCTTGTGCGCTCCAACAGCTGATGTTGTCAATTGCAGTTGTCCATTAGCTATGCCTAGGTGATGTTCTTTGAAAATAAAATCAACAATAGATGTCCACATCAGCTTTTAGTGGGTCACATCAGCTTGGAAATCGTATAATAAATTGTATATCAATACCAGAGCATTTTATACAGCATGCTGAGTGAAACATGAAAATCGTACAAGTGTGGACTTCAAGCGATTCGCTTCTATTGATTTTGAGGGAAATTTATCACTTTGTGAACGTTTATCCTTCAAATCTCCATTTCAAAAAAATCCCCGTTTTTTGTCAATTTAATCACTGACAGTGTCTTATCTGGTTTGAATGTTGCGAGCTCCTTCTATAATGACGTATCGGTTAAAACGTATATACCCGACTATAGTCTGTTCAAGCAAAGAAGACCCCCTGGCAAGATGGGAAAATGACTCAAGTTCGGTCAATATTGGTTCAAAAATTATCAATTCGTTCTCAAATTGTAGGAAACAATTTGAACTACTATTATGTACACATTTATATTTTTTCAACCAATATTGACCAAGCTGGAGTCATTTTCCCATCTTGCCAGAGGGTCTTCTTTGCTTGGACAGACTACAGGCTATCATTCACATCTCCGTTCTGTAGGAACTTTGACGTTCAGTTTTCCTGCACCCAGATTTTCAAACTGAGATATTAGATCCCATTGGGTTTTGTATAAATGCTTTTTTGTTGAAATGCATGATTCAAATCAATTCAACAAGTGTGACTTTCTTTTATGCCGAAAAGTTCATCGAACTCGTTTGTCTCTTGTACGTGATGTAACCTACTAACAGCTGATGTTAAACATCTCTTTTGATTCTAGTCATTGCTAAATGACAACTCCAATTGACAACATCAGCTGTTGGAGCGCACAAGGAGCAGGCGAAACCACCTTACATTTTGGCGCCAGCTACACCGTAGACTCAACTATCTTTCAAATCTTCATTCAATGGAAACATTTCCGAATTCCTATACAACGATGCTATGTGATTTGATTCCAACACAGATATAGTCTGTCCAAGCAAAGAAGACCCTCTGGCAAGATGAGAAAATGACTCCAAGCTCGGTCAATATTGGTTGAAAAATTATTGATTTGGTCTCAATTGTAGGAAACATCCTGATCTACAATTTGAGACCAAATCAACAATTTTTGAACCAATATTGACCGAGCTGGAGTCATTTCTCATCTTGCCAGAGGGTCTTCTTTCCTTGGACAGACTATATTGGCTCTCATTGGTTTATTGTAAATGCTTCACGGACATTACTGTGAACATGTATCTTCCAGATCAATCTTTTTTCTTTGCCATGGTTTTGCGTTTGGCGGGGGATAACATTCGCCAATGTCAGCTATATGGGTTTGTGTTCAAGTTTATCGGTTTTTTATGTAATCATTCAGATTGTTTCTTTACATTTGGATCAAATATATCAAATGCGTAACAGTTATCTTCAATCTTCACTGGACATTTAGATGAGTACAGATATTAGGTTAATCCAGGATTGAAACTGATTTTAATAGTGGTTCAACTCAGCATTAAGGTCTCTTCAAATAGTGGATTTTCGAAATGCAGCAGTGAGATATTAAATTCCAAATATAATACGCCATCGAAGAAAACTTCTTAACTACACATTTGATAACTGCAAAGTGAAGTTGACAATTCAAAAAATCGGGGGAAAACAGTTATTGGCTCTCTAAAACTTGCTGATTCATTATAATTTATTATTAATTCAACTTGAAAATATCTAGACTATGTCCAAATGTTCTAAAAATGTTCAATCATTGAGAAATGGAATCAGCTTCTTTTCGATATGGTGGTGATCCATGAGCATGGCAAAAATGTCTCCTATCAACGACGAGCTTCCTTCTTGTAAATCCATGTGAATTATTACTTCTCTGTTCGAATTCAGTAGATTTTCTGAAAAACATAATCACATCATAAATAATCAAAAAGTATTAATTTTGGACTCAGTAATCAATAATGTAATGTCTAAGTAATGTCTAAGTAATCAGTAATTTTGGACTCAGATGCGGATAGTGTCAAACCCCAGATTTATTTAAAATTGAGATACCGTTTTCGGCTGCTACAACATAATCAACCTCCGGTAGTCTAAAACTGGAAGTAAAAAGCACCAGTATTTATACTGACAGTGAAGCACATCTATTGGTAGACGCTTGAACCAATCACAGTGAACGTCTGCCATTGGTCGAGACTCTAGACAAGCCCCTCCCCGATGCGCGGTTCAAACAAACATTACAAAATGGCGATTCAAACAGCAAGAACAATAAAATAAAAGTTTATTTCCCAAAAAAAACTAAAACTACTACATCAATTACAGAATATATTAGAAACTCTACAATTACAGTATATACAATAGTTAGCTACAGAAACATCTTATAATGTGTCTTTACGTGTTTTAGTGTTTTCTGTGTGGAAATTGACCTACTCCACTATGGCGTACCATGTTCTAGAGTAGGTTTTGTTTGTTTGTTTTTAGTGTGCGGATTAGTAATTAGTGAGTGTTTAGTAAGTCATTAGGTGTGTAGTTGAAATATTAGTTGTTGTTTGAAATAATGTTTTCTATGTTCTGTCTGCCTTTGCTCATCAACCAATTGTGTATTATTGTTTTGAACTTTCTAGGATGGTTAATCTGTTTGAAATTTTCAGGAAGTAAATTGTATAATTTTGGCGCTAAATGATTGAAATGTCTTTGGTATAGTGCCTTCCTTGCAACATTGGTGATGAAAAGATTCCTGTACCTGGTGACAATAATTTGAGGTATTAATAAATACATTGGCGATTCAAACAGCATACACAATAAATGAGGTAATACCTTTTTGTACCTACTTTACCTTTTTGTCACCTGTTGTTATGTTGTTTTGTTACCTGTTGTCACCTGTTGTTTTGTTACCTGTACCTTTTTGTCACTACTGTGTATCACTTCTACGTATTAGTACTGCTACTGCGTATCACTACTGTGTATCACTAATGTGTATCACTCAGTGAGGGTATGTAAAGTGGGCTTTAGAAATGCTTTCCAAAGATGCCGTCACAAACAACAGTCAAAGGATGAATACATGTATAGTCTGTCCAAGCGAAGAAGACATTCTGGAAAAATTATAAAATGACTCCAGCTCGGTCAATATTCGTTCAAAAATCATAAATTTAGTCTCAAAAAGTAGGAAATATTTTGATCTACAATTTGAGATGAAATTTATAATTTTTGAATCAATATTGACCGAGCTGGAGTCATTTTCCATCTCGCCAGAGTGTCTTCTTTGCTTGGTCAGACTATACAGAGTGCATAGAGTTGAAAAGAGTTGAGTTTTTAGAGTGAAAAGAGTTCGACAGGTGAATGCTGAAAGCATTAGAACATTTTTGTGTCTTGTTCAAAGCATCGCGCAAATATTCATCTGACGCCAAGGGGAACGAATGTCCAGATCCGCCTCCTAAATAGCACCAAAGAAGCGATACATGTATGTTCTGATCGAACAAAGAAGACATTCTGGCAAGATGGAAAAATTACTACAGCTCGGTCAATATCTGTTCAAAAATTATTAGTTTGGTCTCAAATTGTAGAAAACATTCTGCTCTACAATATAAGACCAAGCTTATAATTTTTGAATGAATATTGATCAAGCTGAAGTCATTTTCCCATCTTGCCAGAATGTCTTCTTTGCTCTGCCAGATTACGATGATGCAAGCCCCATTCACATTGAGATCCGATGCTCACTTTTATTCAGTAATTTTTCTCTTTCCCTGTCAATGCTGAGCTGAGGATTGACCTGAGACTGGTGAAACATTCATAAAAAAGGAATTTCGAAATGGAGATCGACTGAAAGCTTAGAACGCGTAGTAAAGGACTGCATAACAGGAATATAGTGAGAGAGTAGGTAGGAGTGCATAGTCTGTCCAAGCAAAGAAGCCCCTCTGGTGAGATGGGAAAATGACTCCATCTTGGTCAATATTTGTTCAAGAATTATAAATGTGGTTCTAGTAGTAGATCGAATTGTTTCCTACAATTTGAGATCAAATTGATAAGTTTTGAACCAAGATTGACCGAGCTTGAGTCATTTCCCATCTTGCCAGAGGGTCTTCATTGCTTGGACAGACTGTAGTAGAGTTTGAGAAAGTGTCTGAAAGGAGGAAGAGAGAGTGAGAGAAGGCTAAAGAGTGAGGTAAAGAGGTTGAGAGAGAATGAGAATAGGAACATAAGTTCAAAAGAGTAGTCCAAGAGAGGGATTATTCATAAGGCTTTGTACATTATTTTATTTATTGTGCTTATAACAGAATATAAACCAGAATATTGAAAACTTGGGATTATTCATAAGGCTTTGTACGTTAATAGTTTTTTGTGCATATAAAAGAATATTGAAAACTTGATTCATTCTTGACTATGCTACAGCTGACGCCAAAAAGTTAAGTGGCTTCGTCAGTCTCTTGTATGTGATGTTACCTACTAACTGCTTGATTAACAAGTCCCAAAATTTTTAAAGAATCAGCTCTTGCTAACAACCGATATGCTCCCATTTCCAATAGCCAGCTGAATCATAAATTGTAAAATTATTGTTATAGAAAAAACGTTTATAAAACAGAAACGCTTGTAAAATCCGCGTTTTATTGATGATTGTAACTTGCAATTCTTAATTAAAAGCCTAGTTTTATTCCATGATGAACTCCCATGTTAGTGAATCCTACAATTCTGGTTTCTAGTTCTTCTCCAGAAAAATGTACTAATTATTATGAAAGTAAATTAAGATATTCTATACTGTAAATGTTAGCAATTCCATTATCGATCCTTTTCTACCTCTATGATTCCAATCTACATCTTATTTTGCATTTACCACCTGCATTCATTAATGAACATAACCGAAGATGTTCACACAATTCGCTACAATGATCATTCATAACCACCCCAATGGCTCCATTCACGTCGGCTGGTAATCTTATAGTAAGGGGTGGGGTAGTGCTAGCTAGCATTAAGACGTTCGATTAGTTCCAGACGGTTACATGTGTTACCAATCCAGTCACACCTCTTTGCGGCTAATGGCTTGGATACGTTATACGTAAATACACCTCCTTGCTCTGATTGTAGAAGATTACAAAGAAATTCACCCTCATCCATCTTAATCCAGTCATTTTATAACAGAGTATAACGCTTTAGAGTGAAAGTTCAAAACTTTTTCGCTTGAATTTATACAAAACAAAAACGTGTACCAGAAAAAGAAGAAGAAGAAGAAGAAGAAGAAGAAAAAGAAGAAGAAGAAGAAAATGTCTTCTTCTTCTTCTTCTTCTTCTTCTTCTCCTCCTTCTTCTTCTTCTTCTTCTTCTTCTTCTTCTTCTTCTTCTTCTTCTTCTTCTTCTTCTTCTTCTTCTTCTTCTTCTTCTTCTTCTTCTTCTTCTTCTTCTTCTTCTTCTTCTTCTTCTTCAATGAATAAATAATAATAATAATAAACCAGAAACAAAAAGAAGTTCATGAAATATTCGTAGAACACCAATTTTCGCACCATTGGCGGTAACTGATTATATTGTCAAAATCTTTCAAAATTAAAGTACCCTCCTTTTTCCAGCGAGAACAGGTGCTCATTACTGTCCTGGATGTGGAAGATGAAATGATTGATAAATGATAGAAGTGATAGAAGAGAGAAAATAGAAGATAAAGGAAGAGGAAGAAAGAAATCAGAATGATAGAGAGAGACGGCGAAAGAGAAATAGAAGAGCAAGAAACAGAAAGAGAAGGAAAAGAGCAAGAAAGAGAAGACCAAGAAAAAGAACACCAGGTATCAGTCAACACACGTTGGCTTCTACAAAAAAATCACCTTTCCGAAAAGCACCTAACCCTCTTTGTAATTCTACCCCCCTGACATCTGCTCAACTGTTTGCTAACTTCTTCTTTCCTATTACAATTTCTCTCCCTTTTCCCTTATTTTGTCTATTTTCACTCCTTCATTCGCCTTTTGTGTTGTCGTATGTCGATACTCGGCACCTTTTGATTTACGTACTATGTAAGGGGTCTGTTCCATGTAACTTGGAAGCCACGTAATACAAGAGAATCGCCTCGAAGTAAGCTTATCACTTCAAAATCGAAAATTAAGGAGTGATATGTGAATGATTCCGTCTTGTAATGAGCAAATTTTTATCATTTATGCATAATATTATGTACTACATAACAATAGATGAAGAACTCATGTGTCAACGTTAGTGAGCATACCTCTACAAAATTATATGGTAATAAGTCTGCTTTAGTTAGCAGCCATTACAAAATATGTTACTCTCAGTTACGCTATTTTATTTCTCAGTAGAAGGGATCCAATTATGTTAAACCACTGAAGGGTTGAAAAGAGTCTACATTAAGAGGCTTGAGGGTCGATCTTTTTTTGAAAGTACAACTACTTACAATTATTCACGAGATTACCGTTTCTGTCGCCCAAGTAAAGTGAGGAGAGAAGCCCTGCTTTGCCAAGGGTTCACCTGAATAAATACATTGAGCGGGCAGTATTAGGCATATAAGAGAGCTCCATAAAAAGTGAGCAAAGTCACCCCACCCGATCTGGCAAAGTCACCCCCTAACCTGGCAAAGTCACCCCCTTTGGACATCGATACACTCACTAATCCTCAAAGCAGCGGCAATTTCGCGCAAAAAGTGAGATCAAGTGCACAACCGTGGTAGTGGCACGACAAAAAAAGGAGCAAATCTTGATTCCCCAGTGAATTGGTGCCGACAAGATGACTCCACTTGGGTTGTCGCCGAAGAGAGAGAATTTTAAATTTGGCCGCGCTTTTGGCCCTGCTTCTTCTTTCTCTGCTTCCTACACCTCGTCCTCTTCCCATTCTCATCCTCCTCTTCTTCCTTCTCCTCCTCCTCCTCCTCATTCAATTTACAACGTCCGATGAGCCAGAGATTGGTGGTGCTTTACTTTGCTGCCGTTCTGGGCGTGCGAAGGATATTTGCGTGTGGACCGACCGTCGTGTAATCATCTAATCTCACCCTCTATTCCATTGGGGGGGGAGCTCCGGAGGGGGGGTAGAGAAGCACGGCGCGAATTTCGTTTGCTTTCCAGAGTTGTCCAGCAGCTCTTCATTAAGCAACGGAAGTGCGAGTGAGAGAGTAGATGAATACACACACACACTCTCTGTTGAGCCTCATAATTTGCGTACGAATCCACTTCTGAACCCCCCTTGCAACTCTCCCCCCCCCCCCACAGGGGTCAACACGGGACCCGCGCCAACCGGCTCTCGTTCAATTAGGCAAATGAGCGAAGGGTCACTCTATATACGTATATATCACTGTTCTTTCTGTATAGAAATAACCCCCTATACATAGATATACGTGGCGCTGGGTTTGGTGTGTCCCGCACCAAGACCAAAGAGTGAAAAAGCACGCTTTGATATTGTTGGGGGGGGGGGGTGTAAAGGGAGAAGGTTATCCCACCGACTTTCAATAAATCTACTCGTAAGGTTTTTGCTTGTGTACAAACTCAAACCCCCCCCCTCCCATCAGAACCATCCAATCTCGTAGCACCTATTTCAACGAATATTAATGGAGAGAAGCTACTTGTGGATTATACCTTGCAGTGTACACTTTTTATGGCGTTTTTATCCGGCGATTCTTTCACCTCATCTCTGTACGTGTACGGTCTTGTCTTCCTCTTTATCAACTCATTCTTTTTGTAGTACGGTAATACATTCTTCATTCACGTATTCGTTCCTTTTTCAGCTTTTCTTTTCGGTATCTTCTTCTTCTCCCCCTCCTCATCACCATCCACCTATTCCTCATTCTTCTTTACCTCCTTTTTCTTCAACTTCTCTTCCTTCTTTTCCTCCTTCTCCTCCTCCTCCTCCTCATTCTTCACATTCTTTTCTTCCACCCTCTCTCTATTTTTGTTCTTCTTCTTAGCCTCTTCTCCCATTACCTCCTTCTTCATCCTTCTCACCTTATTCTCCAATATATTTTTCTTTCCATCTTTCCTACAATTATCATTTGCTCACTCTATTTATATTGTAAGTTCCATCGTTATCACAAAAAGACAGGAAGGAAAATATTGAGAACCAGCCGGCAGGCTCGCTTCACTCGCCTTCTCCGCCTAGCCAGGGGGCTCCGCCCCCTGGGCCCCCGACAGTGTCAGCAGTGTTGTACCAAAAATTCCTAATTTTATTTAATTCTGTAATTTTTATGCAAGAATAAATAAATCAATCAAGCATTCAATTGATCATTTAGTATTTTATGTTGGTACTACTGTCCAACTAGATTTCAAAATCAGCTGAGAGTGTTGAGGCTTCGCTTCTCGATCGTACTGTGCTCTGCTCTCTTCCCATTTGAAAAATGAAGACTCAGATGGATGGCTTGTTCAATAATGAACCCAATTTGATTTTTTTTTAATATTTTAACTTAATGTAACGAATATCTGTACAAAATGGGTCTTCAATATTTATATTTTTCATAAGCCAGTTTTCTATTTCCCTAGATGGGGGAGTTGATCTTATTATTAAGTGTTATTTTGATTTACTAAATTATTGTTCAATATACTTTGAAGGCTTAAATTGCCATTTATTGACTTCTAACCTGACCTTTGTATTGGCTCCATACAGTATTTAGATGGATTTATTTAATTTGACCAGATCTCGGCAATCTGGGTTAAGTTCACCCAATAATTGTACCCCTACTTTTCATTAAGACTCGATATGGAATGTTGTATGTGCTCAATGAATCAAAAATGATTACTTTGCGTAGATTCAGCATTGACTTTGGGTATTGTTGAAAAGGGTGGTGTTACAGTGTCAGTAAGTCAAATAGGCTCGCTTCGCTCGCCTGCAAAACCTCTGTCAGTGTCAGCTGAGATAAACAGGATCGCTTCGCTCGCCTGCAAAATCCATTGGAGTAGGTTTGGTTTCATCATCATATATCACTTAACAGGGTTCTTTTGGGTAATCGTTTTGAATTAGTTCAGAATCAGCTCAACCTGGTATATGATTTGAACGTGTATTCAGTTCAGTAGTTTCCGTGAAATAAACGGAAGTGCAGATTACAAACATTGGAAAACTTTATTTCAGGAGTAACCTAGGAACGTCTTAACGTTCAACTGAACATGCCTGCCAAATTTGAACGCATTCGGTTCAGGGGATTTTTAGTTCTGGTGATGAATGAATGAATGAATCAGTGCCATTTCCCTTTTATAGATATAGGTGAGCTGATTATATTAATTCTCAATCATTTTGAACTGAGTAATTATTCATGTTGGATGAATATAGTAGTTTATGCAACGGTTGTATAATGGGAGCCTTTATAGCATGAGGTGAGATGTAAGTTAGAGCCACGAGCGAAGCGAGTGCTCTAAATATCTCACGAATGCTATAAAGGCCTAATACAACCCTTGCATACACTATTTTATCTACGACCACCAGTGTAGTTATTAGTATCAGACCAGTATCAAACTATATATAGACCACCAGTATCGAGCTATCTGTAAGTGTACGGTATTATAAAAATCAACATACCGTCGTTTATTTAACTTCTTTTGTCTTCATCCTACTTGAACTGTTATGATTATCAACTTATTACTTGTTAAATATGTTAAAAATAACATATCAGTCAGAACCACAAAACGCATTTGACGAGCAACAAAATCGTGAGTGTTGTAAAAGTGAAAGTTATTAACATATTCACTAACAAAGTTATAAGTATATTGAACTATTTAAACTTTGGACTATTCAAAATAGTTAAATATTCAAATACGTAAATTGAAATATTGACGAAAAAATACTGGTAGGCTACTCAATCCCAATCGCAGTTTTGATTTTGAGGTTAGTTGAACACTGTTTACTTTTTATCACCTGATTTCGAAACGAAACAAGGAATGTATTATAAAGTGGAATTTGGACTGTATTGAAAAGTTCCTCCTGTATGGAAAAACGTTCATTACGACACGGTTCTAAGATTCCATTTTGAAATGGTAGTCATTTTGATTTCAATTGTAAAACTGAAATAGGAATTTTTCAATACGCCCGTAGATAAAAATAATAATGAAACACTCAGTTTCAGATTGATAAATGGTATATTAACCCGAATTACGGCATGAGCTAATCTCACTTTGCAACCCCCAGTTGCAAATACATAACTTGTATCAATGAGCTTCCTTCCTGTAAGATTGCGTATCAATTTTGGACTTCTGTATCACTACTTCATATTAAATATCCAACGTGTAAAGAGGACTAAACTTACTTGAAAGCTGTCTGCTGTAGCCTAAATTGATTTTTCTGAGTAGATGTTTGCAAACAAAAAACCATCTTCTGGCTAGCCATGCCCTTGCGGAAGAGCCCATCGTGATTTAGTCGTGCTAATAACTCACTGCTAGTCTTTCCAAGCAAAGAACACCCTCTGGCAAGATCAGAAAATGACTCCAGCTCAGTCAATATTGGTGCAAAAATTATTGATTAGGTCTGAATCGTAGGAAACATTCTGATCTACAATTTGAGACCAAATCAATAATTTTTCAACCAATATTGACCGAGCTGGAGTCATTTTCTCATCTTGCCAGAGGTTCTTCTTTGCTTGGACAGACTATAGTTGAACCACTTTATCCCCGTTTCCAACACCGCGCTTCTCCATTCACTCTTGTTTCTATGCTGTTTATTCTAATTTTCTGTCTTCACCAATTTTTCAACCCTTATCTATTCTAGTTCTCCTTTACATCACTCTTGTTCCTTCTTTTTCTTCTTATTGCTTCTTCCCTTCTTCTTCTTCTTCTTCTTCTTCTTCTTCTTCTTCTTCTTCTTCTTCTTCTTCTTCTTCTTCTTCTTCTTCTTCTTCTTCTTCTTCTCTTCTTTCTTCTTCTTCTCTTCTTTTCTCTTTTCTCCTTCCTCTTCTTTCTTCCTTTTTCTTCTTTTCATCTTATTGCTCCTTCCTCTTCTTCTTCCTATTATTGCTTCTTTTTTCTTCCTCTTCTTCTTCTTCTCTTCTTCTTCTTCTTCTTCTTCTTCTTCTTCTTCTTCTTCTTCTTCTTCTTCTTCTTCTTCTTCTTCTTCTTCTTCTTCTTCTTCTTCTTCTTCTTCTTCTTCTTCTTCTTCTTCTTCTTCTTCTTCTTCTTCTTCTTCTTCTTCTTCTCTTCTTCTTCTATTATTCTTTCTTTTCTTTTCTTCTTCTTCTTCTTCTTCTTCTTTTTCTTCTTATTCTTATTCTTCTTCTTCTTCTTCTTCTTCCTTCTTCTTCTTCTTCTTCTTCTTCTTCTTCTTCTTCTTCTTCTTCTTCTTCTTCTTCTTCTTTCTTCTTCCTTCTTCTTCTTCTTCTTCTTCTTCCTTCTTCTTCTTCTTCTTCTTCTTCTTCTTCTTCTTCTTCTTCTTCTTCTCCTCTTCTTCCTCTTCTTCTTCCTCTTCTTCTTCTTCTTCTTCTTCTTCTTCTTCTTCCTCCTTCTTTCTTCTTCTTCTTCTTCTTCTTCTAACCACACTGTGATTGTACAGTCTCTGTACCCACTCACATACAAGTAAGGTGAAAAATAACTCTTGTCACTGTAGAGAAGGTCTCCACGGTCCAGGATACAACCTGGAGCTCTCTCTGTAGCGGCCAGCATGGTCTCTAATGAAGAATGTTCTGGTGTGCAGGAAAAGGAATCAGCAGGGTGGGAGGCTAACAACCCCTTCAACCCATCTAATGTAACTTCCAACTTGAAATACATTGCATGATCTATCTAATACGTGTTAGGTCAATTTGGAAGTTATCGTACATGGAATACAGTATAAAAAGGGTGAAAAGAGGTTAGGTATAGTCTGTCCAAGCAAAGAAGAGCCTCTGGCAAGATGGGAAAATGACTCCAGCACGGTCAATATTGGTTCAAAAATTATTGATTTGGTCTCAATTGTATGGAAAATTCTCATCTACAATTTGAGACCAAATCAATAATAATTTTCGAACCAATATTGACAGAGCTTGAGTCATTTTCCCATCTTGCCAGAGGGTCTTCTTTGCTTGGGCAGACTATAGGAGGGAGTAGTGCTGTGGTCGCAAAGGGCCTCCACGGAGGGAACTGTGCGCCCTTTTCTTTTTGCTCTGTGGTCTCACCAAACCACCGGAAAGGAGAATGGAAGAAAGTGGTGGAAAGGGAGGAGAAGGAGGAAGGGGAAGAAGAGGAAATTTGTCTTTCCTAGTTGCCACGTGTCCTTCATTTATCAACTTTCAACTATTGTTTCTCATCTGTGCTTCTCTTTACTCTGTGTTTCTACTCTATGTTCTGTGCTCTGTGCTTTTCTCTAATTTATGATCTTCTTGTCACTTTTCAGTTTTCATTTGATAAAATAGTAACTAGAAGTTCTCATTATTACATTATTATATACATTATTATATACAAGTTATCCAAAATTTTGTTTCCAAACGAGTCCGCCATTTTGTTCCGGTATCCGCCATTTCATGTCTTCTGCTGACATTACAGCCAATCAGGTGTTTGGAACTAGGATTCTGACCAATCACAGAATAGCAGTATAGTTTGCACTTAAACCACTCCCGAAATTCAACGATAACTGAAATAATTCAATAAATATAACACATGTAATTTGTATATAATAATAATGATAATGATACAATTAATAATAATGATATAATGATCACAAATATAGCCTAGACTAATAATGATATACACAAGATCCTACCCTATTGGAAATTAGTGAACAGAACTAATTCTAACGCAATGAACGTTTGATTGAGATTTGATATTGTCTTATTGAATTTTGGAATAGGAGACGTTTTGGGCTAAAGTTTGATTCCTTTTTCCTTGATTTTTCACTTTCAACCAAATAATTGAATTTAGGAAATAATTAAAATCAGAAATCAGATAACAACAGTAATGCAATTCCAATCCATTACAGAAAGTGGAATATCATCTACTTTTTGAGTAGTTGTGAAATAATTCCAGAACTTCATTTCCTAAAAAAAACCTTTTTTAAATCATCTTTGGTTTATGCAACTAACTAAGGCAATTCTGATGCACAAAAATAAGCAATACAAGCATAAAGACTAAAGGATACAATTTTGTTAAGTTATTGTATATTGTTGTTGAATATTATTATCAAATCAAATATTAAATATTGGACCAATCATAAAGACCTATACAATTTTGTTAAGTTATTGTATTTTGTTGATGAATAAAATCTAATTGGAAAAATATTTTTGAGTAAATCACCCTAAAAGCAAATAATTGTACTATATATATAGCTGACACGAAAAAGTAGGGTGGTTTCGTCTGTCTTTTGTTTTTCTCTAAATGACGACTTCAATTGACAACATCCGCTGTTGGAGCGCATAAGGAGCAGACGAAACCGCCCAACTTTTTAACGACAGCTTCATTTGTATCTTCTCGAAAACATAATATTGAAACAAATTTCACCGTGTTTGTATAGTCTGTCCAAGCAGAGAAGACCCTCTGGAAAGATGGGAAAATGACTCCAGCTTGGTCAATATTTGTTCAAGAATTATGCTTAATGGTAGAGCAAATTCCATTGCAAGAACAAATGGTTCCATTGGTAGAACAAATGGTTAAGTGAGCTTAATAGTAGATGAAATTGTTTCCTATAATTTGAGATCAAATTGGTAATTTTTGAATCAATATTGACCGATCTTGAGTGATTCTCCCATCTTGTCAGAGGGTCTTCTTTGCTTGGACAGACCATACACACCGCGTTGCTTCTTCTGTCTTCCACACATGAGGTAGTGAATGAAATAAAGCTATCAAAATCGGAAATCTTCAAGCTCCACTCTATCGGCTCTCCTACATTGAACAACACACAGATGGACAGCTGCTGGCGGCTCAGTTTAGGGGCTTGAAGTCACCCCTCGCACCCATCACAACCCCCCCCCCTAAACACCACCCTGGGGTATTACGCGGCGACCCCTATATTTGCCACATTCAGAAATCTGGTCTCTGGTCCGTGGTGCGCGCCGGGCCCAAAACTACGACAAAAGACTCAGCCGACCGTCTAATACGATGAAATGTGACGACGCCTAAACAGCTCACTCACTCACACTCTTTCTCACTCTCTCTCTCTCTCTCTCTGACTCATTCTCTCTCTCTCTCACACACACACTCACACCCACTCACTCTCTCTCTCTGCAGCACAAGCAGTCACTGCCTTTCTCTCTCTTTTTGAGACCGTCTCATTTTTTAAAGTATCACCCTCCTTGTTCTGCTGATCAATCGATAATATGGGACACGCGATTTATCGATTTAGGGCCGGACTAAATTTTGCGAATCAGCACGCCTAGCCCTCTCAACTGTTGATTTTTTGTGTGTAAATAATGTTCGTTCTAAAACCATTCTTCGAATGTGTTCCTCCTTTTACATTCATCTTTTACTATACTAGTTTCATGTTTTTTGTGTAAATAATGAGCCTTTTAAAACTATTTTTAGTATGTGTTCTTCCTTTTACATTAATTTTTTGTACTAGATACACGGTTTTTGTGTTTTTGTCGGTTGAAATTGAGATAAATCCTTTGAATACCCTCGTATTCGCACATATTGTGCAAAATATGGGATGTCTTGTAATCTGAGAAAATTGTTCAATTTTTTGGGAAGCATAAGAAATTGTATTGCCAGATTATGACTAAAGTAGAACGCTAATCCGTACAGATCGAAGCATTTTTCTCGAATTTCAGTTTCTGAAATGTTTAAAAAAAGTTGTGGAATGGAAAATGTAAAAAAATTTGGTTTGAATTTGAAACGCAGTTGTAGTACTAATTTTGTATAGAATTCTTCTCTTTTAAGTTGTTCACTTAGTTTTTAAATAAATCTCGAGTAGAAAAATAATAAAGAAAGATTTTTAAATAGAGGGCGAAATTTATTTACTTTGCCGAAATCTTAGCCTACAATTCAAGTATATAGTATTAATAGTATATAGTATATATAGTATTAATAGTATATAGTATTAATAGTATATAGTATTAATAGTGTATAGTATCACAACAAAGGATTATAGTATATAAGGATTGCAGGATTCTAGTATCTGTGATACAATATATCCCTGACACATATTATTATAGTGGGGAATCTTTTTTTCATAATATACCTATAATATTGCATGTTTAATATTGCAATATTGCGTGTTGAGAAGTTCAATGTATCAAGTAATGATTTGACTCACTATAAGCTATATTCTATTAACAATTACGAAACTAAATAAAATGTAAATTTGTTCTCATTTATAATTGAAGATTTCAATGACTCAGCTCCTGATTTTCAATCAACATCACGCTAGAAATATGATACATGTGGATTTATCTCATCATCTTATTTCAATGATCTAGATCTTTCCAACCTGAAACCTCTCTCAAACATTGAATGTTCATACAATTCAACACCTTGAAGACAGTCAGGCACACTATAGTCTATTGGTTCAAAATTATTGTTTTGGAGTCAATTGCAGCAAACATTCTGATCTACAATTTGAGACCAAATCAATAATTTTTGAACCAATATTGACGAGCTGGAGTCATTTCCCTCTGCTTGGCCAGACTATACCTATTCTAAAAACACTAAAAATTACCACAAACCAAATTCTCTATGATTTTCTTCATCTGCTCTACTAGGTACTAGATCGATTGAAACGTTATTTAGCCTAATATTCCAGGATGTGTCGATGAATAGCATAGCACTTTATTTTAACTAAACTCTGTCCAAGCAAAGAAGACCCTTACCTCTGGCAAGATGCGAAAATGACTCCAGCTTAGTAAATATTTCTTCAAGAATTTTTATAAATGTGGTCTCAATAGTAGATTTAACTGTTTCCTACAATTTGAGAGATCATTTTCGAACCAATATTGACCGAGCTTGTGTCATTCTCCCATCTTGCCAGAGGGTCTTCTCTGCTTCGACTGACTATACCTACTCTATTGTCTGCCTACTCTAAATCTACAAACCTACCTATAGTAGGCTAACTCTATTGTCTCATGGAAATGCATTATCAATGAATTGATAGAATTCATTCACAGAAATTGATAGAATCTTAATTATTTGTTGGTACAATCCCAGTCAAAATACCCAGTACGTTATTTTTTTGTATCTTTAGTAGTCTCTCCATCACATTCCTGGCTCGTTTGAGAAATCCCTTCAATTTGCAGGCAGCCAACGTTCAAAACATGCATCAAAGAATAAATTCCTTTGCAGCTCACTTTTTCTGCCAATGCGGAGTAGGAGTGTAGGAGGAAAATTAGGTAGCAGTATATTAGGGACCAGTCGGGGTTTTGAGGGGCTTGCACAATAATTTTCTTGACAGGGAATCTATGTATACAGCACACAGATGTAGACATGCAAATCCCGGACGGCTAATCAAATCTAGCTGCCGAACTCTACTCGAAGAGGGTTGATTAGCGAGTGATCAAGCGCGAGAGATGTTTCATAAAAGCGAACGATTCTTGGGGGTTTTTTCTCCCTTTTTTTTTGATGAGCGATCGATGGATGAACGACGTGATATTCGTGATGGACTGACTCTTGTTTGACGTGTTTGAATATTTTTCGGACTTAACCAACCCCCCCCCCCTCACACCAACCCCATTTCTACAGCCCTTGAAAGGTGGATTCCAATCAAAATTCTTTTGAGCAGAGCCTGTGCGACTACCGTACTACTACAAAGTAACAGTAGACAATATTCCTTCTCTTCACCTCCCCCCCCCTTCTTCACCCTGAGCTTCACTGTCGATTCCTCTCTGATCAGTGCCTCTATGTGTTTTTAATGGAAGATTCGCTTTCACCCCACACCGAGTGTAAAGTCTGTCCAAGCAAAGAAGACATTCCGGCAAGATGGGGGAATGACTTCAGCTCGGTCAATATTTGTTCAAAAATTACACATTTGGCCTCAAATTGTAGATCAGATGGTCTTCTAAAATTTGTGACCAAATTTACAATTTTTGAACCAATATTAACCGAGCTGAAGTCATTTCCCCATCTTGCCAGAATGTCTTCTCTGTTTCTACTCTCGCAAGGTAGAAAAGTAAAGGATTAGAACTCATGTGGGTGTTTTTCCAGTGTGGGGGGTATGTCTATTCCAGTTAACGCTCGGTGTTCTGGCGGGGTGGTGGTGGGGGGCAGAGTGCAGTGTTTGAGATGCGCGCAAACTGAACTGAACTGCCCTCCAGAGAGCGTGTCAAGGTGTTTGTTGGGAGGGGGGTAGTATTCTACAACGTCGTCCTCTGGACAATACTGACTGAATCTCCATCACTCTCTCTCTCTCCCATACTTGCTTGTGTACTCACTTCAGTCAACAAACAGACAGAGAGACGTGGCTCCCGCGCGGGAAATAATTGGATTTTCTCCGGCGGATTTCAAAATTTTAACCTTCCAGTTGACTGACTTGTGCGCTACGCTGCGCTGTGCCGGCTAGCCTCTGATATAATTAGCATTGATTAGACAAACAATGGCTTTCCTGAGCGTAACCCCACCCCCCACACACCAACTACCCCCTTCCCCCTTTTCCAGTGGCTGCTTCGTCCGGTTTTCGTGACCGCTGAGCCTTACCCCCCCCACCAGCCGTCAACGATTCAGGCTCCTCCCAATGATTATTTTGAGACCCCTTCACTTTTCTAACTCATGAGACTTGATCGTCATGCTTTCTTGATCATGCTGGTTGAACTGAAGTGCTGGGATTTTGTTGTGATTTTGATTTGAAGATATTTATTAATTGGGCATAAAAGATGTTTTTTACTAACGTAAATAATTTACTAGTGTAAATTAAAATAATGAAGTCTTCCTCTTACATATTACTATCACAAGGATCCAATATATCCTTTTTAGACTCAGATTCAGTTAATCTCGTAAAATAATAAAATAAACAAATTTCTGAAATACGGTACTGTAGTGAATTTGATATTTTTTTGGTCACTTCAATATCTAAAGCTGTCTTCACACGTTAAATTCTTGATAGACAGTAGTGATACGGATTATAAAATTGATACGCATATCGTACAGGAAGAATGCTCTCTAACTCTAACACAAAATATTCGTATCTTCGGGTTCATGTACTGTAGGCCTTAGGCCTGTATTTCCATATATTTTGTGACAAATAGCTTTATTCCTGTAGACTACGATTGCGAAATTTGTTTGTACCCTGTCTAAAAATTTATGTAAGTAGAAGAAGAAGAAGAAAAAGAAGAAAAAGAAGAAGAAGAAGAAGAAGAAGAAGAATGAAAAAGAACAAAAAAAGAAGAAAAAGAAGAAGAATAACCAAAAAGAAGAAGAATAACAAAAAAAGAACAAGAAGAAGAAGAAGAAAAGGAAGGAAAGCAGAATGTGGACACCAAAAACAGAATAATTGAAACGTTATGATTTGTATTGACAGGAAGGGGGATGCATTGACGAAGGATGAAAGGAGAATGCAAGATGGTTTTGTGGGGTGGCAAGCGAGTGTTGAAAGATTCAGCAGTTCTCTTTCCCTTTCATTTTTCTGTCTCTCTTCTCCCTTACCTTTCTTTCTCCTTTCTGCCTTTTCAATGAGTTGTTTGAAAATGAACTGAAATTTTAAAAGAGTGTACTTTCCATGTGTACATGTAGGACTCCATAGTAATTTATTTGAGAAAATACTTATACTAATGTAGATGGCGATGACCTTGCACCAGAACCAACAAAATTATACTACTATTAATACTAATACAATACTGGATGAGTTAATGGATAAAATTGGGTCCAAAACGTCTTATTTCCAAATTTTAATAAGTAGGCTATTCTAAATCGAGGATATTTTATTATAGTAGCCAGCAGGTCACCCGTGCTTTGCACTGGAGAAAGATCTCTTTACATGGACTTGCAAGTCTCTCTCAAACATGGACTTGCAAGTCCATGTTCACTTCTCAAAGATTAGTTTCTCATTAAATTTCTCCAATAAAATTAACTCGAATAGCTGACTTACAAAGTGTAGAATACACAGTACCATTTATAGTCTGTCCAAGCAAAGAAGACCCTCTGGCAAGATGGGAAAATGACTCCAGCTTGGTCAATACTTGTTCAAGAATTATTAATGTGGTCTTAATAATGGATCAAATTGTTTCTTACAATTTGAGATCGAATTCATAATTTTTAAACCAATATTGACCGAGCTTGAGTTATTCTCCCATCTTGCCAGAGGGTCTTCTTTGCTTGGACAGACTATAGTATATACTTACTTACATGGATTGTTGTAGCGTCGCTTACTACATGAGTTTTGTTTATTTCTATTACATAGTCTATTTTTCGTGTATACCTTTCAACTCTATCATGTGTTCAATTAATGTTAATATTGGGCGAATTTAGATCCCTCTCTCCACGGCGAATATCTGATACGCTGTAATGATACAGCACTGTGGCGGCTCGTGCCCACGAAACAGGTGAAGTGCTGTACAGTAAAATATACGGGCACTTCACTTGTTTCGTGGGTACGAGCCGCCAGTGTGATACAGAGTTCAAAATTGATACAGGAAGGAAGCTCGTTGAAGACTTTGGTATTATTTTTTTAGATTTCAATCAGGATTTGTTCTTTTGTATCACTTCTGCGAATCAAAAATCCAACGTGTAAAAAAGCTTCAAGAAACTGGAAACGTAGCGAACAACAGATATGAGAATTTTCATCACAATGTTGTAAATTCAACAATTTTCTTGGTTTTTCTCAACGATTGGATGCTTTTCAAGTCACTGATGCCGGGTTTTTCCAAGCACACTCAAAGTTGAGGGACCCTCAAATTTTGACGAACAGCTGACATTTTCTAGCATAAGTATAGGAAATGTAGTAAACTGTAGTAAACTTGAGGGTTCCACAAATTCGAGTGTGCTTGGAAAAACCGGGCATAAGACTTCTACTGTTCATGCCTTATGCTTATGATATAGTTGGTGACCATGAAATTGACGGATGAATCAGCTGATTTGACGAGAACTTTCTAGATTTCTTATCTCTCTCTCCAACACCATTAATCTACTCTCTCACCATTAGAAAACCTGTTCACATTGTTCACTAATCCACCGCTAGTTTCGTTATCATCAACGTTTACTATTCAATTATTCATCGATTTTCCATGTCCTCAGACCACTGACGCCGAAAAGTTGGGCGGTTTTGTCTGTGATTTTTGATTTCCAGAGAGGCAGTAGATGCATTACATCACGTACAAGAGACAGACGAAGCCTCCCAACTTTTTGCGTCAGCTGTACTAAATTTCATATCGGGCCTACATCTTTCCTATACTATCTGTTGATAGTATAATATTTGATCTGTTGATTTATTAATTGTATTTATTTGACGTTTCCGATTGCAATGTAAACAATGCTTAAAGGAATAAAACATTCTTATTCTTATTCTTACATATGAGATTGTATGTAATTACTTAAAGCAGCCTGTTCTATTATGTACTTTGATTGTATCATGTAATAGCTTGTGGTTGTTGATACAATACTTGCTGTTATTCTACTACTATAGTCTGTCCAAGCAAAGAAGACCCTCTGGCAAGATGGGAGAATGACTCCAGTTCGGTCAATATTTGTTCAAAAATTATAAATTTGTTCTGAAAGTGTAGATCAGGATGTTTACTACAATTTGAGACCAAATTCATATTTTTTGAGCCAATATTTACCGAGCTCGAGTCATTTTCCCATCTTGCCAGAGGCTCTTCTTTGCTTGGACCGACTATAGCATGCTTGAATATCTTGTTCGCCCAGTGATTGAAGCAAATTCAACTTAATTATCTCTAGAAAAATCTATACCGTACCCAGTTTTAGTATTTTTTTTCTTAGTTTTTCCAGTTTCTTACTTTTTTCTGAAGAAAGGAATGCTGGAAAATACAATCCAAACAGGAAACGAAGAATTTAAGCAAGCATCAGATTGAATTTGCTTCTAAATTTCGGCGAATAGAGTAACTAGAGTGAGAAAATAAGGGTAAATAATCCACAGAAAAACGGTCTAAAATTTCTTATAAACTTTATTCAATTAACACCTCTCTCACGATAGTACATAGTGCAATTTAAAATCTATTTTGTTAGTGTACTACCGTATTATTAAGTGCGTTATTATTTCAATAATCCATTGAACACGTTTTAAAATCTTTGGACAGAATTTTCAAGAAGAAAAGTATATTAGTCGTATATATCGTCATGTACATTTTAGAAGTTTCCAACAATTTTATTAATAATTAACTTAAATTTTATAATTTATAATTCAATTTCAAGATTTTGTAGAAATAATTATGAAACTTTCTACATCTTACATTTAATACGAGAACTAAAATGTCATCATTATTATATGAAAGATTTACATGAATAATACAAAAGTTTAGCGAAAACTGTGTACTCTAAATAAATAAATAATTATTATTGATTGCAAATTTGAAGATTTTGTAGTAAAAATGATGTATTGTTGTAATATAACTTATTCTTTACAGGTAAACAAAAATTTCCTTTTTATTATACCAAAAATTCCCATGAATAAGAGAAAAATACATAAGTTTAGCGTAAACTCTGCTCTCTATAAATAGAACAAATAAAAAATATATCAGTGGATACCAATTTTAAACAATTAATTTTCCACTTGAAGAAACATTTAAACAATAAATTGAAATGCCCTATAAAATAGTGAAGCTTTTTGCCCTATTTCTTCACTGTTATTTCATCATCTTCTTCTTCTTTTTCTGCTTCTTTGAATGAAACTTCTCAAGCGAAGGTTTTTGAAGAAAAATAAATTTCAAACTAACATATGACTACAATGAGTAATCACTGATACTATTTTATAATTTAATATCAGTATTGAATAAAAATTAAATTCAAATTTTTTTTATGAACTATCCAACGTACATGAGATACCAGACCAATCCTATCTTGACCTATATTATTTTCATTATAATTTCGTATACAATCTTTACAAATATTTATTTAGTGGATACTCTCTTTACACCAATTAAAATATTTCATTATTATTTATATATACACAAATAAAAGCTATCGTTCTCAAGTCGGCTATCAACAACATTTTTCTCATATACACATTTATTATACAATATTTTTTAAGACTTTACTAAACTAGAAAGTAAACTTCATGACATTTTTACTCTATTTTTTATCACATATTAAAGTTCTATCACACTTCACAACTTCTGCCTTTTACAAATTCAAAATTATTCAATAATATTCAACCATTTTCTTGAAATCAATTTTCACTAGGTCTTAAAATGAAAAAAAAAACATATTCTTAATGTAACAAGGTCTATAAAAGGTCTCCTATAGACCTTGAATGTAAGTGTGGACTGTAAACACAATTAAGCTGGTTGCAAGCGTTTGCGAACGCTTTGTGTGAACTGTATCACTTGTTATAGTGCAATCTATAATCAACTTGCAATCAAACCAGAGATTACACCAACATATGGTGTCTATGGTGCAATGTTTGTAAAAGTTTACATAGGCTCATTAGAAAATTTACTAGAAAACCTCTAATAAAAGGTATATAGTACTGCTGACTTCAATTTCAAAAGCCTTCAACAGTAATAATTTCAACTAACATGAGATCCCTAATATCACTCTTAGAAATTGTATTAGATGTTCAGTAGATTACACAGAAAAGATCAGCTATCTGAATGTTAGCGTTTATCTCTGCCTTCAATAATAATTGTTCCTGTAAGCTTTAATAAATGTTTACGTTCTCCTCTGTTTATTACATTACATTGCTTATTGAAAAAGGATCTCATATCTGTATATACTGGGCCAAATATACACTTATTGTGATTAAGTGGTAGAGTGAACATTAGGCTACTGCCAAAATTTAGCCACGACATTAAAATGAAGAAATCATTTTTCAAATAGACATTATATCAATCTATTACTAATCACAATTTTCACTGTACGCATCTATCATTTTGCCAGACCAAAGATCACTAAAAGTGTCACAATTGTCCCAATGTTCGCGTTAATCACTGTGCGCAATTGTCATTGTTTGCTTTTATCACTCTTGTATACTCTCTATACATTCTCACATAATATTACTAAATGTTCAGGAAATTACATAATTATACAGATATACTGTCCCAATCTCTAAATGTTTTCATTTATCACTGTGCGCAATTGTCACTGTTCCCAATCATCACTGTCCGCAATTGTCATAGAATACAATTGTCCGCAATTGTCGCTGCCCGAAATTGTCGCTGTACGCAATTGTCACAGTCCGCTTTTAGTAAGGTCTCCAAACGTGCGTCTTGTTCTGATGCGATGGTTTGATACTGAGTTTGCCGGTAGCCGCAGTGGTCGGCGACAAACTAGTATTTGTGATGGTGTTTGTCGCCGGCGGTGTTTGGCGTCGACTCGTGTTGTTTGTCGCCGACTTGGGACTGACGCTGTCGTCGGACAAGACGGAATCGTTGTCGTGTGCGGCCGGGTCGGGAGGAGCTGGTGACGTCACGTTTATTTCGGGACTGGACGGTCGTGATTTCACCGCGGCTGGACGCACCTGAGGAAAATAAAATTGTGATTGTTAAATAATTTTACAGAACTCACAACCTTCAGTATTCGAAGTTAAATTGCTTTATTATGGATGATATTTTAACAAGACAAGCTGGATGTATTCTTCCCTTCTGAATACAATATTCAAAAGCTATACTTAGGCACAATTTCAAGCCATTATGAGCAACTTTCCATGTAATTTCAATTGAACTAATATAATGCTTTATCTATAGAATGTTTTTTTTTTTACTTAAGAAATGTAGTATGAGAAAACACAGAACTAAAGGTTATTCCTTTAAAATGTTATTCTCCAAAAGTTCTTTTAATAAAAAAAATGCCTTGAATGTACTTTTTCATGAAAATCAGAGAATTTTTTAATTTAATCCAGGCTTGCACCAGGGCTTTAATTCCAGGGGAACCAGGCTTGCCCCCCTACGTTTGATCATGGGTGCGCCTTTGTATCTGTGGATGAATAATTTGAAACGTTATGAGAAAGGACTGCTTTTTCTGAGAATCAGGACATCACTTGAAAAATTTCTAACATTGAACATTTCCTAATAAAAGATTATCTTTAAGGAGAATTAAAAAGTGAACGAAACATCAATGAAGTAAGATAAATATAATTTTGATGATTTCTTAACTCTCACCTGTTGAAAAGCAGACCGCACAGCCAACATCGGCGGCGGTGACGACTCACTGCGGCCCCCGGCGTCACTCTCGCCCTCGTCACTGGGGGGCGGCGACGCTGCTGCAGACGAAGAGACGGCAAGAGGCGGTTGTGGCCTGCACCTGGACGCGGCAGCCATCAGGAGGTCGGGGGCGGTGAGTGTGGGGGGCGGCGCGTAGTGCGGTGGCAGTAGGGGTGGGTAGAGGGAGGCGGCAGTCAAGGTGCTCAGCGCGCCCGGGGGCGGAAGGAAGAAGTCGGGAGAGCCGGCTGGGTTGGGTAGACCTGTAACAATACAAATATAATTACAGTTAGTACAACACGAGAAATAAGTACCGTAAGTGGCTGCAGTAGTTGAATAATTATTATAATTGAATGATGAATTACGATGATTAAATAGCCTAAATAGATTTCAGTAATATATGGGATGAGCAACAATACCAATCATATTTGAGTAGGCCTATAATAAAATATTTAAGTGAATTATAGTAAATATTTAAACCTGAAAATGAGTACAATAAGTGGCTGCAATAGTTATTGAATAATTAAAATAATTGAATACAAATTACAATGATTCTCGAGTACAAAGCTATTCTGGCTGTTTGTCCTTTTCTGGCACTTCACCTATTTCGTGGGTACGAGCCGCCAGTGGCCTGACATCAATGCTCAGCTCTATCAGAACTGTCTAGAAGCGGTCTGTTAGAGCGGAACTAATAACTTACAGTTGTTCTTCAGTCAATTTGCTCTCGTAGACCGCTCGCCAACTGCCCTGACAGAGTTGAGAATTAATAAGAATCGTCTCTCTAAAAGAAGTTGAGTTCTATTTTCTAGATTCTTTAATTCCCATTGAACTTGATGATGGATTCAATGTTATAAACAATACGAATTTAATTATTCTGAGCTAACGATTTTCCAATTATCATAGAACTTGGAGATTGATTCAATATCATGAAAAATACGAAATAACTTATTCTGAGCTTACAATACCTGTAAGTGATACGTTAAAATATATACTCAGATAGATTTTTACTACAAAAATAATTGTACTAACAGGTCCAACAGAATTTTGTACAGTGACTAGATAAAAGTCTTTATCAAGTTACTGTAGTATTTGCATTCCCAAACGCTATCTATGGAAGAAACAAGTAAACCAGTCATGTGATACGGCTCATGAAATGCTCGACTCTCATTGGCTAGCTCATTCAAGTGTTGAAAGTGGGAGTGGGGTCTCGTCCAATCACAGGGCTCTATCGTTGACATACCGCCATTTGCTTTCAGAGGCAGCCATGTTCAAAAGCGTAGCTCACAACTATTCATTGAACTAAGTTTAACAAGAGAAATTACTCATTAAATTGCTTTCAATGAAATATACTCTTTGACAAAATAATTCTTCCAATCGTATTAAGTTTTGGAAAGAAGTTAGCCAGTTTTGACTGTCTCTTGTACGTGATCTAACCTACTAATAGTTGATGTAAAGCATCTATTGTCTCTTTAAAACTTTAAAATAATTCAAATCATAGTACCTTTTATTTTTCACAACATGTTTCGGTGTTTTAGAGCCATTTTCAAGTCTAAATATTACAAGTTGATTGGTTCATCGGTAAATACACCACTGGCGGCTCTTGCCCACGAAATAGGTGAAGTGTTGTACAGTAGAAGATACGAGCACTTCACCTGTTTCATGGGTACGAGCCGGCAGTGAAATACACTTGTAATATTTATACCTGAAAATGGCTCTAGAACGCCAAAACATGTTGTGAAAAATAAAAATAGTTTATTAGTAGTCCTAAGAGAATATAAGTATCTATTGTCTCTTTTGATTCCACAACCATCATCTAGGCATAGCTAAATGAAAACTCTAATAGACAATATGAGCTGTTGAAGCGTAGAAGGAGCTGACGAAACCGCCCAACTTTTCGGCGTGAGCTGTAGATGCATTCTGAGTCAATGTATAGCACTGGCGGCTCGTACCCACGAAAAAGGTGAAGTGTCCGTATCTTTTACTGTACAGCACTTCACCTGTTCCGTGGGCACGAGCCGCCAGTGTGATATAGCCGACTTGACAACTTTTAAATAGTACTTGAACAAGTTAACTTGACTAGTGTATACCAGGCGTAATGACAGAAATGTTACACCAAAACTTGTGTACAAGAATCGCCGACTCCACTCAAGTCCCTCAGCTACTACTGTTACATTGCACACGCACGCACACACACGTGCACGAGCAGATTTAAAAGGCGGACGGACCAAGGGTGGTGCCACACACATAGATTGCTGCTACAAGAAGAACCCTTGAAGGGATCGCTGGAGAAGGGTGTAAGCCGCTGCTGAAATCGGATTATCGAAGGGGGATGATTCTCAAACGATGAAGGCTAATTCAACAAAGCTACTACTACCACTACTCTTTCTCAACCCCCTGGAGGGGTAGGGGTAAGAAGGGTATTCAAACCCTCCCCCCTCCACCACCCCAGAAGGGACTTCACAATAAATTCACACAGCTTTTGCATCCTTCTTTTGGCTTCTTTATTTCGCATTCCTTCATTGCAGTGGTCTTGGTGAAAGCTGTATGACCAGACACTATCAATGTCGTCTTTCAATCGTTCTTCATCATCATCATCTTCTTCTTCTTCTTGTTATTCTTCTTCTTCTCCTACTTTTTCTTTATTTCTTTTCTCCTTTTCTCCTTTCTTCTTCCTTCTTCCTTCTTCTTCTTCTTCATCTCTCCTCCACCTTCTTCTTCTTCTTCTTCTCTTCTTCTTCTTCTTCTTCTTCTTCTTCTTCTTCTTCTTCTTCTTCTTCTTCTTCTTCTTTTTCTTCAAGTAAGTTCTGTTGTATACCTATTTTCTTATTTTGTACATTGAATAAATTGAATATTTTCAATGTTTTGTGATGATTTTGGTCTTCTAAATAAATGGTTGAAACCATTGTATTGATGATGTGACCAATGAAATTTGATTTGATTTTCATCTTTCTCAAATATAGTCTGTCCAAGCTAAGAAGGCCCTCTGGCACGATGAGAAAATGACTCCAGCTCGGAAAATATTGATTCAAAAAATATTTATTTGGTCTCATATTTTAGATCAGAATGTTTCCTGCGATTGAGACCCAATCAATAATTTTTGAACCAATATTGACTGAGATGGAGCCATTTTCTCATCTTGCCAGAGGGTCTTCTTTGCTTGGACAGACTATATCAACCCATCTTACCCATCCTAAAATTTCGCCTATACATGTAGATCTTGACATCGCAATCATGGTCACTTTCATGAGTCATATAGTTGAAAAATACTCATTTTTTAATTTACAAAACTCAGTGATTTTCATTAAAATCAATGCATTCATGATCTATGCATAGAAATCATTTTCGATGATCATGATCCTAGAAATCATGATCTATGCATAAAAATTATTCATGATCTATGCATAGCTAAATGACGACTATTACAGCTGTAACTGTCAATGACGACTATAAGGTAACATCAGCTGTTGGAACGCTCAAGGAGCAGACGAAACAGCCTTATTGGTATAGTCTGTCCAAGCAAAGAAGAGCCACTGGCAAGATGAAAGGATGTCTCAAACTCGGTTAATATTGGTTAAAAAGTATTGATTTGGTATCAAATTGTAGATCAAAATGTTTCCTACGATTGAGACCAAATCAATAATTTTTTAACCAATATTGACCGAGCTGCAGTCATTTCTCCATCTTGCCAGAGGCTCTTCTTTGCTTGGACAGACTTTATCAACTATACCAACAATCTACGATATCCCAAATTCCAACAAATTTCTTCATCACACAAAATGCATACATCTTTTATTATAATTGTATTGAAACAGCTACCCCCAATTGAATAAGATTTCTTAAGAACAGGACCGAACCACAGTTTGAACCGGGTCTTGGCCTCCCCACATACACCACGACACCACGAATCTGTGGCCAAGTCTGTGTGTCACCCATGTGGTGACTCAACTGTACACAAAAGGACAAAAACCGGAATACTTTATTCAAAGATCTTCTCGGCTACTAGACAAAACGCCTCCTTGAATATATTACTGGGCTGAACTAGATACATACGCCATAGTATAGTAATAAAGTTTACAACATATAAACTATATGTTAATAGACAAATATAATAAACTATATAGACTAATATGTTAATCTATATCTATAAAAGCGAAATGGCACTGACTGACTGACTGATTCATCACCAGAACTAAAAATCCACTGAACCGAATGCGTTCAAATTTGGCAGGCATGTTCAGTTGGACGTTTAGACGCTCGCTAAGAACGGGTTTTAAAAACTTTTCAAGAATACGCCAAATATTTAAGTTTTTCTATAGTTTTTCGGCGTTTTCTCAATTTTTTCGAGAACCAATCGGTAGAAAATGTTGATATTTGGTAGCCAGGTTCAGATAAGGTCAAGAAATGTTGTGTTAAAATATATTTGAATTCCGTTCAAGATTACGCCAGTTATCAGTTTTTTAAAATTGTAGATGTATTGCGGGTTGCATATCTTCTGCCTTGATACGACCAATCCTTACTGTAAACTCAATGGTTCAGCGAGATTATAGATGAACTAATTTGGAAGATATTGAATCAAGTTTCAAACTATGTCCGATATACTTTCCAAAGTTACGCTCAATATTAGCGTTTACTTTATCTTGGATTTTTTGAGAATAAATTGGTAGAGAATGTTGAAATTTGGTAAACTGGTCCAGATTAAGTCTAGAAATGCTGTTTTAAAAAATTTAATCCCTTCTGAACGGAATTTGCAGGCGAGCGAAGCGAGAAACTATATAATACTCCTGACGGCACTCTGCCATGGAGAAACGCCGACATTAAAAATACTTGAATTTACTCCAATATTAATAATTTGAAAAAAAGTAATGAATTTTTTGATCAATAAAGGCCTTTATTTATTTATTATTTAAACTATATAATATAGTTGACAACATATAAAAAAGTACTGAATTAACAACATATACGAGTATAAGTATAGGCTGTCCAAGCAAAGAAGACATTCTGGCAAGATGGGAAAATGCCTCCAGCTCGTTCAATATTTGTTCTAAAATTTAAAATTTGGTCTCAAATTGAACAGCAGAATGTTTCCTACAATTTGAGACCAAATGTATACTTTTTGAACCAATAATTGATCAAGCTGGAATCATTTCCCATCTTGCCAGAATGTCTTCTTTGCTTGAACAGACTATAAAGAACGAAGAATCTTATATACACATAGCAGATAACATGTATAAATAGTAAGTACTTTAGTAACAATATAACTATATACTGTAGTATGCAAATTGTATAAAGTGTTACTCTAGTAACTACAAATATAAATAAGTATATGACAAGGTGTATTCTGAGAATAAGGGTCGTATAATTTAGTTTATTTTATTTATTTATTAATTAATATAATGGCAAAGATACATTAGGAAGACAGAACAGGGAAAGCCCTTGGCATTTATACCACAATTTTTATTAAAAAATTGTCCAAATTTAGGTTATGAGGTTCTTTTAGGTTATGAGGTTCTATCAAATAAGGGTATAGCCTATGACAAGGCGTATTCCCAGAATAAGGGTTGTACAATATAGTTTATGCATATAATATAGTTCTATGGCCCACCACACACACTCCGCAGCTCATTCAGTATGCTGTTTGAAGAATGAATCAGAGGGTTGCATGGTGGTGCTTGGCAGCGGGGAAGGGGTTGAGGGGGGTGAGGGAGTGGTGTTAATTCCCGAAATCAAGGGATCAAGGCCTGCCACCCTGGTTGACCGCCATCTTTGTAGCGGAGAATGAGTCATACTTTGCGGGGGGTTGGGGTGGTTAGGGTTGATTCTAGGCAGATTTCTAGACAAAGCCGGTTGAATCATAATGGACCGAGGGTTGCAGTCGGCTGCAATGTATAGTCTGTCAAAGCAAAGAAGAGCCTCTGGCAAGATGGGAAAATGACTCCAGCTTGGTCAATATTTTTTCAAGAATTATAAATGTGGTATCGATTGTAGATCAAATTGTTTCCTACAATTTGAGATCGAATTGATAGTTTTTGAACCAATATTGACCGAGCTTGAGTCATTTTTCCATCTTGGCAGAAGGTCTTCTTTGCTTGGACAGACTATACAAATCTATATTGATCCACAGCGTGGTTATTGTTCTTCGGTATTGGCTTCATTTTGCCATCTGTACAGAGATTAGATGTGAGAGCTTAGAACTTTATACAACTCGTGTTGTAGCCTAAGCTTCTGCTTGTAGGCCTACTTTTGATGTGTTATTCTCTAATAAAATTACACTTTTCTGGCATTCTCGTTATTATGGGTTGTAGTATTTTCTTCACGCAAGCTTTTCTATTCTATACAGTAATCTATCCATGTGAAGATGGCAATAAAATACAATTATTTCAATTATAAAATTTGGATTAGTAAAAGAAGTAAAATATAATAATATACAGAGTGTTTCAGGAGGAATGTGCAATACTTCTCAGGAAGATTCCTTACATCAAGTAGACGAAAGAGTTCCATGGGACCAACCCCCAAAAACGCTTTGTTACCGAGATAACAATGACAGAAAATTAAGATTTTTCAAAACATATTGATTTTTCTAATTTTTTAGAGGCTTTACTGAGGTTCTAAAATAATCAATTCCTATGTAAAATTAGCTGAGGAATTAAATGGAACCGGTTTCAAGATTGTAACTTCAACGGTTATTGAGATAATTGGAAAAATATGCTAAAAAACCGCCATTTTTTCAACAATAAGGGTTATAACTAAATAAGGAATCATAAATTTGTATTTTTTATTGATGGAAGTTGAAGAGAGCCAGATTCTGAAGAAAAAGTTGAATGGCGGCGATCGTGTAAATCTCACCCAAATCTCAGAAATAGCGATCGAAAATCGAAAAATTGACAAAACATAGCACAAGTGATGAATTTGTGAATAGTAGCGATTTTGCGATTTTCGATCGCTATTTCTGAGATTTGGGTAAGATTTAAACAATCGCCGCCATTCAACGTTTTCTTCAGAATCCGGCTCTCCTCAACTTCCATTAATAAAAAATACAAATTAGTGATTCCTTATTTAGTTATAACCCTTATTGTTGAAAAATGGCGGGTTTTTAGCATATTTTTCCAATTATCTCAATAACCGTTGAAGTTACAATCTTGAAACCGGTTCCATTTAATTCCTCAGCTAATTTTACATAGGAATTGATTATTTTAGAACCTCAGTAAAGCCTCTAAAAAATTAGAAAAATCAATATGTTTTGAAAAATCTTAATTTTCTGTCATTGTTATCTCGGTAACAAAGCGTTTTTGGGGGTTGGTCCCATGGAACTTTTTTGTCTACTTGGTGTAAGGAATCAGCCTGAGAAGTATTGCACATTCCTCCTGAAACACCCTGTATAAAATAGGTTGAAACATCCAAACAATCATACAGAGTAACTATCATTCTAAATTTTGATGATAACTGAAGTTAAAAATGAATTTGTCATCAATGTTATATTCCTTCAGTGGATTACCGAGATTTCAAGTTTACATGAGACTTGTTGCATAAAACTTACAAGCTTGTTTTTGTAAAGAAAAACAAAAAGTATAAAACTCTCGATTCAGAAGAAAGTGTCTTGAATAACTAACACCTTTTAGGAAATATTCTGTTCACAATACTCAATAATTAAATATTCTGACAGCATTTCAACATAGCGTAGGTATTAGGATAAGTTGAATTAATCTAAAAGAATGATAAAATACGACTTTTTAAATGAAAAATAGGTTTTCTCTTCCTCCGATTTTCGACTTTATAGGATTTAACCCACTTTGTGTGAAGCTTGCTTTCATTCAAAATTCGGAACTAGTTAATAACGAACATTATTTATTGGCTCCTGCTTTCTTTTGGAAAAACAAACTTTATAATTTCTATTCTAATTTCTAAAAAACAAGTCTTTGGAGCAAAAATAATCAGAGGCCAAAACAATCGTTCTCAAATTATTATTCAAGATCTTCAATAACTCTGAAAAATAATTCAATATTTTCGTTTTTTAAACATTTTTCTTAAATCAATCATTTAGCCAAGTTACATCTCCATCTCCTTTCAACATAGTTTATGTGATTTGTATTCTCTTTCTCATTTCTTTTCTGCATACTTTTTCCATATAACTCTCGCTCTCTCTCGCTCTTTTTATCACTCTCTCTCTCACACACACTCTCTCTCTTCATCTCCTTATTACACTTTCAATTCCTATTTATCCCACTTCCACCTTTACTTGAGTTCTACACATTTACAACTCTAACATTTCCTTTCTTACTCACACTTAAATCTCATCCTCCTTCTCTCTCACACATTCTTGTCTTCAGATTTACTCTTTGCCATCATCACACCTTCTTACCCTCTGTATTAACTTCTTGCTTCCTCCTACTCCCTACCATTCCTCTTCTCACTCACTTCCACTTTCAGGGCTCATCACTTATGATATCTTTCTCTTGTCACCATCACATTTTCTTCCCCCTCCCCTCACTCACTTCTACTTTCAGGGCTCATCACTTATGATATCTTTCTCTCTGTCACCATCACATTTTCTTCCCCCTCACCTCTTTTCATTACTTCTTTCTCTGTCGCACTTTTGTCATCATCACACCTTCTTCACCCCTCTACAACCCCCCAACTCATTTGCAACCCTATCTATCGAATCCTCCCCTTCTTGAGCCGTAATGAACTATTGATACCATCTTGAAGTGCACAGTTTTCATCTAGCGAGCAAGTCTCACAAGTTCCCCCACTTCGGCACTCAGTTATCTAGTTATCCTCACATCCCCTGGTGTCAACTAAGTATACACCCTTCTACAAAGAAGAGGTCTTGTGAGTGTCGTGGTATACTCCAAGCGAAGAAGAAGACATTCTGGCAAGATGGGGAAATGACTCCAGATCGGTGAATATTGGTTTAAAAGTTATGAATTAGGTCTCAAATTGTAGATAAGAATGTTTACTACAATTCAAGACTAGATTAATAATTATTGAACCAATATTGACCGAGCTGGAGTCATTCCCCCATCTTGCCAGAATGCCTTCTTTGCTTGGACAGACTTGTGTTGGTGTGAGTTGGTAACATGTTGAGTAGATCTGGAGCTCAGCATGTGAAACTTTGAGACAGCTTCTGTGAATGGTCGGCCGGTTGGGCCGCGATAAATCACGTGATTCATTCGAGATGAAAGCTGTCGCAAGCCATTCATTAAATTGGGAGGAGGCCTTTCACACGGCAACATGCTGTCAGCCCTGATAATAGTCTACGGCTTTCAATTATACGCTAAAGGCTATCGACACTCTATGGAACACATCTTCAGAAACCAACGTGTATTTGCTATAGTTGATGCAAAAACTTGGTTAAAGTTACGCCTGCTTCTTGCTCGATCCAACAGCTGATGTTATCAATTACAATTGTCATTTTGCTATGCCTAGATGATGTTTTTCGAATTAATTAAGACAACAGATGCCTTCCTTACATGAGTTGTTAATAGGTTACACCAGCTGGGAAACGTCTTAACATTTTGGCGACAGCAAGAGCTTTACTTTAAACTATAACTTTTATAGCTTATAGTTTAACTTTTTTAAACGTCTTAACCAAGGTTCTTATACAGGGTGTTTCAGGAGGAATGTGCAATACTTCTCAGGCTGATTCCTTACACCAAGTAGACAAAAAAGTTCCATGGGACCAACCTCCAAAAACGCTTTGTTACCGAGATAACAATGACGGAAAATTAAGATTTTTCAAAATATATTGATTTTTCTATTTTTTAGAGGCTTTAATAAGGTTCTAAAATAATAAATTCCTATGTAAAATTAGCTGAGGAATACAATGAAACCAGTTCCAAGTTTGTAACTTCAACGGTTATTGAGATAATTGTAAAAATATGCTAGAAAAGTTGAAGAGAGTCGGATTCTAAAGGAAAAGTTGAATGGCGGCGATTGTGTAAATCTTACCCAAATCTCAGAAATAGCGATCAAAAATCGCAAAATCGTTACTAAACACAAATTCATCACTTGTGCCACGTTTTGTCAATTTTGCGTTTTTTGATCGCCGTTTCTGAGATTTGGGTAAGATTTACACAATCGCTGCCATTCAACTTTTTCTTTAGAATCCGACTCTCTTCAACTTCCATCAATAAAAAAATACAATTTTGTGATTCCTTATCCAGTTATAATCCTTATTGATGAAAAATGGCGTTTTCTAGCATATTTTTCCAATCATCTCGATAACCGTTAAAGTTGAAAACTTGGAACTGGTTTTATTGAATTCCGCAGCTAATGTTACATAGGAATTTCTTATTTTAGAACCTTATTAAAGCCTCTAAAAAATAGAAAAATTAATATATTTTGAAAAATCTCAATTTTCCGCCATTGTTATCTCGTTAACAAAGCGTTTTTGGGGGTTGGTCCCATGGAACTTTTTTGTCTACTTGATGTGAGGAATCAGCCTGAGAAGTATTGCACATTCCTCCTGAAACACTCTATATGAACCTTGCGTCTTAACAGCTATAGGGCACCTGAAGCAACGCTGGCAGCGCGCTCAGTGTACAAAGAGTGGACTAGTTGTCCAAAGCTAAGCGTTTCATAATTTTATTCATTCCCATTTGCTGATTTATTCAATGGAATTTTTGTTTCAATTATAACAATTTAAGTAGTCGTCATCTATTATCCATATCATTACCCACGCACAAGCCTATGAGCTCATGTGGGCTTCACCCTCATAACAAACAAACAAACAAAATTTTCGTTAGCTCAGTCTCGTCAACATGGAATGAAAGACAAAGATTAGTTCATATTATAAATGTTAGAGAGCGCTGGAGTCGAATCTCCAGCCAAGTTTTGATGCCCTTGACGTTTTGGAAAAAAAGGTCTGAATAAAAAGTAAAGAAAAATATTGCTTCATAACTCTGCTTTTTTTCGTTTTCTTCATATTGTATATATATCTAATCGAATGGATGAATGGATATTTATTCTGTTATTGTTTTAATTAATTGAATCACTGACCTTTGAGAGTGGCCGCCTGGTGCGGAGGCAGTGGAGGCGGTGGCGCCGCCCCCGGAGGCAGTTTGCAGAGGTCGGAGGCGGTTGGCGGCCGCCTGAAGTACTCGGGCCAGGCGTAGCTCAGGTAGCTGGCGTCGAGCCATTGGGGCGGAAGCATGGCGAAAGGACCGAACGCCCCTGGGTGACCGCCTAAGTAGTTAAAATCTGCAACAAAAAAAATTTAATTCGAATTGATAAAATATTCATTATTCATATTATTAAGATATTAGAATGATTTTAGAGATATTACGATGTAATGCTAGAGTATGGTGGAGCAAAGAAGACATTCTGGCAAGATGAGAAAATGACTTCAGCTCAGTCAATATTGAGTAAACAATTATAAATTTGGTCTCAAATTGTAGAAGCAGAATCTTTTATACTTCATTGTTTTCTACAAGTATTTGAATGAGGAACTGTATGAAGGAACAAAAAATAGAATTTTTCATTCATTAATTCATTCTTCATAACACGGACTATCATGAATTATTTATTGATAACCAAAGAAACAATGAATATCAAACCATAGAAATATGTAGTATTTTACAAAATCTGGAAATAAGATTTTTTGGACAATTATTGTCTGTGTTCTATCCATTGAGTAATGTATTTTGTCAAATAAATAAATATGAACCCGAGAAGAACCTTCATAGATTGTGAATAAGAACAGCTGATCACTGTTGACCACTAAATTGAGGCTGCATTGTACTATGTATTATTTATTTTTTATCAAACTATAAAATAATGTGAAAAATTCAACCTCCTCCAGCTTCTGATCACAAAAACCTTCACAATGAATGTAACCCCCAATTTCAAAGCAGATTAACTATCCTGCCTTGGTAATCCGATCAACAAAAGTACTTGGGTTATCTATCTTCTTATTTTCTATTTGTCTTCTTCTTCTTCACCTTCTTCTTCTTCTTCTTCTTCTTCTTCTTCTTCTTCTTCTTCTTCTTCTTCTTTCTTCTTCTTTCTCTTCTTCTCTTCTTCTCTTCTTCTTCTTCTTCTTCTCCTTCTTCTTCTTCTTTCTTCTTCTTCTTTTTCTTCTTCTCCTTCTTCTCCTTCTTCTTCTTCTTCTTCTTCTTCTTCTTCTCTTCTTCTTCTTCTTCTTCTTCTTCTTCTTCTTCTTCTTCTTCTTCTTCTTCTTCTTCTTCTTCTTCTTCTTCTTCTTCTTCTTCTTCTTCTTCTCCCTCTTCTTCTTTTCCTTCTTCTTCTTCTTCTTCTTCTTCTTCTTCTTCTTCTTCTTCTTCTTCTTCTCCTTCTTCTTCTTCTTCTTCTTCTCCTTCTTCCTTCTTTCTTTCTTCTTCTTCTTCTTCTTCCTTCTTCTTTCTTCTTTTCTTCTTCTTCTTCTTCTTCTTCTTCTTCTTCTTCTTCTCTTCTCTTCTTCTTCCTTTTCTCTTCTTCTTCTTTTCTATTCTTCTTCTTTCTTCTTCTTCTTCTTCTTCTTTTCTGGTCCTTCTTATACTCCTAACTTTTTCTTTTTTGAAGCTCATCTGTTCCCATTCTCCTTTTTCTATTTCTTCTTCTCTTGTTTCTTCTTCTTCTTCTTCATCTTTCTTCTTCTTCTTCTATTTCTTCTTCTTTTATTCTTAAGTGAATCATCTTCAGATTTTTATTCTGTTTGACATTGTTGACAGATATTGTGAGAGGATTAAGACAGAATTTTATAGACTCTAAACCTTTTTTTTTTGAAGCCCATCTGTTCACCATTCAAGCACTTTTTAACGTGGATTATTCTTCTTCTCTTGTTTGGTTTTGCCAGCTGATTGCAGATAATTCCATAGCAGCATAATAATACGTAATCTGGGAGCAGCCCACTATTCTATATAATAAACCAAGAGAACCTGATAGAAAAGAAGAAGAGAAGAAGAATGAGAAGAAGAAGAAGAAGAAGAAGAAGAAGAAGAAGAAGGAAGAAGAAGAAGAAGAAGAAGAAGAAGAAGAAGAAGAAGAAGAAGAAGAAGAAGAAGAAGAAGAAGAAGAAGAAGAAGAGAAGAAGAAGAAGAAGAAGAAGAAGAAGAAGAAGAAGAAGAAGAAGAAGAAGAAGAAGAAGAAGAAGAAGAAGAAGAAGAAGAAGAAGAAGAAGAAGAAAGAAGAAGAAGAAGAAGAAGAAGAAAAAGAAGAAGAGAAGAAAGAAGAAGAAGAAGAAGAAAGAGAAGAAGAAGAAGAAGAAGAAGAAGAAGAAGAAGAAGAAAAAGAAAGAAGAAGAAGAAGAAGAAGAAGAAGAAGAAGAAGAAGAAGAAGAAGAAGAAGAAGAAGAAGAAGAAGAAGAAGAAGAAGGAGAAGAAGAAGAAGAAAATGCTGCTGCTGATGATGTTACGAGTAATAATAATAATAATGATTAAGTTAGCAGAAGCAAGAAATGATCAAGTTGAAGGAAAGGAATAGGAAGAGAATGAGAATAATTAAGAGAATATGAAGAGGAAAAGGAGAAGATGAAGGAATAGAAGAATTGAGACGTGAAGAAAATAAATTTGAATAATAAAGAGAAAATGAATTTGAAGAGAGGTAGGAGAATGAAGGAAAAGTTGAAAAAGAATAAGAAGTAGAAAGAAGAAGAAGGAGAAGAAAGAAGGAGCAAAGTAAGGAGAAGGTGAAGAAGAAGAAGAAGAAAAGGAGGAAAGTGATGAGAAGAAGAAAAATAATGAGAAGGTAAAGAAGGGAAAGACGATAAATTTAAGAATGATAATGAGATGAAGGAGGAAGAGAAGTAAAAAAGAGAATAGGGAAGAATATGATGAAGAAAAAAAAGGAGAAGAAGAAGAAGAAGAATAAGAAGAAGAAGAAGAAGAAGAAGAAGAAGAAGAAGAAGAAGAAGAAGAAGAAGAAGAAGAAGAAGAAGAAGAAGAAGAAGAAGAAGAAGAAGAAGAAGAAGAAGAAGAAGAAGAAGGAGAAGAAAAGGAGAAGAAAAGAAGAAAGAAAAGAAGAAGAAGAAAGAAGAAGAAGAAGAAGAAGAAGAAAAAGGTGAAGAAAGAAATCAGGGATAAACAGAATGAAGAAAACACAAAAAGGTGATAAAAGAGTAGGCGTAACCGCTTCATCACTCGCGATAATCTATTATCCAAATCTCTGTCACTCTCTTCTCTCACTTACTCCTCTCACTCTCACACTCTCTCTCTCTCTCTCACTCTCCACTCTCTTTCTGTCTATCACTCACTTCATCTTAACAACTATCATCCAGTTATCGTGACAAAAGATTTCCATTCATTGTAGCTTCACCTCTTTCCATTCTGCTACCATCCATCACCCCTTCTGCCAGCTAACCATTTTTTTTTTGCTCTAGATAACCCGCTGTTACTTTGTGATAGGATTACCAATCGGTGGCGAATCTTACTTTTTCAATCTTTTACTGATAGATACAGTCTGTACATTACTGTCTAGTCAACTGTATAGTCAACTGTATAGTCAACTGTATATTCAACTGTATAGTCAACTGTATAGTCTGTATATTCAAGATAGATGTAGTATAGTCTGTATAGATCTACTATTGCTTCTAGAGCCACTATCTAGATAGATATAGTCTGTCCAAGCAAAGAAGACCCTCTGGCAAGATGGGAAAATGACTCCAGCTTGATCAATATTGGTTGAAGAGAATTATAAATGTGGTCTTAATAGTAGACGAATGCTTCCCTACAACTTGAGATCAAATTGATAATTTTTGAACCAAAATTGACCGAGCTTGAGTCATTTTCCCATCTTGCCAGAGGGTCTTCTTTGCTTGGACAGACTATAGATACATAGATAGATAGATAGAATAGAATAGAATGGCTGCTTTTATTTAATAACCTGGGAGGGCGAAGTTAGGGCGCAGCCGGCCCTCTCTTACACTTAACCCTCCAATAGATAGATAGATAGATAGATAGATAGATAGATAGATAGATAGATAGATAGATAGATTATAAAAGTGTTTTATTGATAAAAAACAAAGTCTAGAGTTATGATTGTAGTCTATTTGATGTAAGTTCCTACATGGCGTATCACATAAATTATTTCCAGTTATATATATTATCATATAAAGTATTTCCAGTTGGAAGTTACTACAAATAAAAGTAACCCCCAGCGGTAGCCCATAGGCATATTATATATAGTCAATCATACTGTCAAGCTGAATGCAGTAGCAAATCAAGAATATATTTTTAAATATATTCAATAATATATATGTTGAATATATTCTACTTATAAGTAGAGAAGACTGGAGGGACATCATAATGTGTGGCCATGTGTAATTGTGTATAGTCTGTCCAAGCAAAGAAGACCCTCTGGCAAGAAGAGAAAATGACTCCAGCGCGATCCATATTGGTTAAAAAATTATTGATTTGGTCTCAATCGTAGAAAATATTCTGATCTACAATTTGAAACCAAATCAATAATTTTTGAACCATTATTGAGTCATTTCCTCATCTTGCCAGAGGGTTTTCTTTGCTTGAACAGACTGTAGCTGACTAATAAATTAAAATTGAGGCGGTTTCGTCTGCTCCTTGTGCACTCTTTCAACAAACGTTGTTAATTAGAGTTGTCATTTAGCTATGTCTGGATGAAGTTTTCGAAATCAAAATAGGTGCTTTACATCAGCTGTAAGAGACAGCCGAAACCACCTAACGTTTGATGCCTGCTTTAATAATCGAATATTAACAGAACAGGGAAGCATATTCATTTAGGTACTTGAAGAATTTTATCGAGCTGTCTTTTATTCAAAGAATTTATCACGATTAATAATTCTCATAGATGTCCTTGCACAATAATAGGCTATGATTTTCAAATTTCCCTAAAATTTTGTTGGACAAATAATCAAGCTAGCCCACTTCAGACCACGTATAGTCTGTCCAAGCAAAGAAGACCTTCTGGCAAGATGGGAGAATGACTCCAGCTTGATCAATATTTGTTCAAAAATTATAAATTTAGTCTCAAATTGTGGGAAACATTCTGATCTACAAATCGAGATCAAATTTATAATTTTTGAACCAATATTGGCCGAGCTGTAGTCATTCTCCCATCTTGCCAGAATGTCTTCTTTGCTTGGCAGATTGTTCCAAAAAAGAGTGAAGCACCTAATTATTTCACAGTTCTGTACGTTTCTCGACAATAAATTAGCAATCAACGAATTCAGAATACTGGCGGCTCGTGCCCACGAAACAAGTGAAGTGCTCGTATCTTTTACTGTACAGCACTTCACCTGTTACGTGGGCACGAGCCGCCACTGATTCAGAACAAAATCAGCAATCACAGAATCCGTTTTGAGAGCGTTAATCAGCATCAATGAGTTCGTTATATCCGATTACAGGCTTGAGTGATTGCCAACCTGTCTGATTAGAATCAAATAGATAACAGAAAAAACCCGATAATTGTTTCGACAGGCTGATGAAATTTTTCGCTCATTTAAAACGTTTTTAACGCGTCAACGCTCTCTAATTAGGTTGGGATACGATTAGCTGATGCATTCTATTTATGCCATAAATTGCTACTTGAATATTCAAAACTTGGAAAAATAATGATGGTTTAATACGATGATATTATGAAATTGAGTATTCGGAGCTTGAAAAAATAATGGTCCAATTCCATGGTATTATGGAATTGAGTATTCCAAGGTGAAAAAAAATTATGGTTTTATTCGATAATACTGTATTATGAGACTTACATGATTCCATTATGATGACGTGCTAACAAAATTAGTTCGAAAGAATGAAATTGAAATATTAGATCTCTTCATTACTGAAATTAAAAAAATTAAAAAAGTCGTTTTAATCTAAAAAATTAAATAAAAAGAGTGGTTGAAAAAATTGAAGTCAAGTGGTTGGGCGGTTTTGTCTACTCCTTATGCGCTACAACAGCTGATGTTGTCAATTAAGATTCGTCATTTTGTTATAGGTTCAGATGTTAATAGGTTTCATCACGTACAAAAGGCAGACGATACCGTCTAACTTTTTGGGTTCAGTTATACCATAGCTTCCTATTAAAGGATACTAATTGGATACTTCCAATATTTTCTTGGCAATAAAATTATATTTATTTATTTATTTATTCCTAATGGATACAAAAGTATACTTCCTAATGGATATACTTGTTGATAGATTAAGTATGACCGTGAATGATACAATACTATGAAGACACTCAATTCAAAAAGGATATCCTTCAAGAAATGATAACTGAAATGATACCTTGAATTCTACTGAAATTTGACTGAATTAATCATTAATTAATCTTCCATATTGCACGGTGATAAACTGTAATGTTGAGTAGAGTTATATGAAATAAGAACAACAAGCTTCAAGCAAATGCCTTAGTCAAGTGACTGTTTATTTCTATCTAAATAACAAACTCCAATCACAGCTGATAATATTAATGATAAATGTTACATCTGTGCCTAACACTACATAAACCATCACATATATTGTTGAAATAAGCTTTGCAAAATGGAGGACATCTTTTGAATATTGATTTCAAATAGTTATGAGACTATGTAAAGCTCATTGGAATTAAAATAAACTTATTTCTCTCCTCCATTCAAATTAATATATCGAGGAGAAAGATAATATACTCTTATCCTTTCACTGTTTTTTATTTTTAATAATTATCAAGTATCCTTTTTGAATTATTTTTGAATCCATTCATTGCATTTGAAAATGACTATAATTAGTTGAAACATGTCAAGCATTGAAAAATAATTAAATAAGGGTACTTGATAATTATTAAAAATAAAAAAACAGTGATAAAAGTAGCCCTGAGATCGAGGAAACAACTTTATTCAAATTTATAGCAACTTCTAGCATTACGCTAGCATGCCTTTTTCAACATTCTTAAAATATATTTGTGATTTGAAATCACAGACCGGAATATGAAAAGGAATAGTCAAGTCAACGCCTTCTATCAACAAAATTTCAAATCAACACAAACGATTGTTTTTGAACTGCTCGCCTGTGATAGGCTGGGGGCGTGGCTTGGTGGGAGTGTGGGACGGCCAATAGCGTTGCTTGTCTACTTTAGAGGCGGTCCGGCTTCACCCACCTCCCATTGGCAGGAATAGAACACTAATACTGTAGCTGCAGAAAGTTTACGTATTTGATGATCTCTGTTCTCTACTTATTACAATACAAATAATTCAATACATATTTGTACTTCGGGTTCAACTTAGTTTAATATTTCATTAACGTTTGTGAGATCATAATATCAGAAAATTTCATTATTCGACTTGATTGAAGAAGTGATCAATTTCTAGAAAATATTGATTTTCAATTTGAATCAACTCTTTGTAAGAATGATTAGATTGTCCGTCGTTTAATTTTGGAGAGCAAGTTATAGCTAACGCAGAAACGTTTTCCAGTTTCGTCTGTCCCTTGTACGTGATGTAATCTAACAGCTGATGTAACGCTAATCAAATCTATTGTCTTTTCTGATTTCAAAAACATCTTCTAGGCTAGTGACAACTCCAATTGATAACATCAGCTGTTGGAGCGCAAAAGGAGCAGACGAAAACGTCCAACTTTTTGGCGTCAGCTATACTTTGATAGGCCAATTATTATTGAGGAACTGTGAAATAATTAGGTGCTATACTCTTTTTTCGAATTGTCTGTCCAAGCAAAGAAGACATTCTGGCAAGATGGGAAGATGACTCCAGCTCGGTCAATATTGGTTCAACAGTTAAAAATGGTTTAATTTGTAGAGAACATTCTGATCTATAATTTGAGACCAAATTTATAATTTTTGAGCCAACATTGATCGAGCTTGAGTCATTTTCCCATCTTGCCAGAATGTCTTCTTTGCTTGGACAGACTATAACAGAACTTTAGCCACGTTTCAGGAAACGATTAATCGGTTGGATGATTCTATCAAAACTCTTGGCTTTACGAAAAAAAGGAACCTTTTTCCTAATAAATTGAAGTTGAGCGTGAAAAAAGCAGTTTTTGAAGAAAAAATTCTAGAGGCAGATGTGTGAGGAGGGTTCCTGAAATTGAGTCCTGTATAGTCTTTCAAAGCAAAGAAGACCCTCTGGCAAGATGGGAAGATGACTCAAGATCGGTCAATATTGGTTCAAAAATTATCAATTAGATCTCAAACTGTAGGAAACAATTTGATCTACTACTAAGACCACATTTATAATTCTTGAACAAATATTGACCAAGCTGGAGTCATTTTCCCATCTTGCCAAAGAGTCTTCTTTTCTTGGACAGACTATACTGTTAGTAGTTTGAACGACTTGAAGGTGATGATGAGTGACGTATAACGGTTTGTTCTTGAATTGTCCGACCTCTAGCCTTGTCAGAACTGAATATGGAACCCTCGCAACAAGATATTTCACCCCAAAACATATTTTTATTCTCGTTTTTGAATATTCTTACATTATTTGTTTGATAAAAGGAGGAAGAAAAGATCAAACCATTGGCGGCTCGTGCCCACGAAACAGGTGAAGTGCTGTACAGTAAAAGATACGGGCACTTCACCTGATTCGTGGGTACGAGCCGCCAGTGGATCAAACTAGGCCTGTTCAATAAAAACTGATCAAACTGACTCAACCGCCTTGGAATTGATTGAAATTGATCAACTGAAGAAATATTCAGGTAATATTCAGCTCATTCAACTATCAAGCTTCACGAGATGATGTCACTTTTTCACTAGCGGCTCGTGCCCAAAAACCAGGTGAAGTGCTGTACAGTAAAAGATACGGACACTTCACCTGTTTTGTGGGTACGAGACGCCAGTGCGCTCTTTGTAAGTTGAAAAGTATTATGAGTACCTTTTGGTAACTCATAGTGGGAGAAACGAGAATTATGGACTCACAAAAATGGACAACAAATATCAGACTATCAGTTATTACTTACAATAAGATTCTGTAACATATAACAGAAAATAAATTACAGTAAAGTTTTGAGAAATTATAGAAAACAACGAATTACAAAATTGACTCACTCAAATATAAATTCATAGTTATTTTGATTTTAAATAATATTCAATTATTTTATTTAATAGTACCCTTTTCAATTATTTCGACTTAATGGTCGAAACATGTAATGCTTGAAAAAATAATTAAGGGTACTGTAATTATTATAAAAAACAGTGATAAAAGTAGCCATGAGATAAAGGAAACAATAAACTCATATTCATAGCTGGCTTTATTTTCAATATCTTGAATTCGGTTTCGGTGGATATTGTTCTGAATAGCTGAGTTAGGCTCCTCGTGCGCTCCAACAGCTGATGTTGTCAATTAGAGTCTTGATTATAGTTCTCATTTATCTATATGCCCAGATGATGTTTGTGAAATCGAAATTGACATCATCTGTAATCAGCTGCTAGTAGGCTACATCACGTACAAGAGACATACGAAACCGCATAACGTTTTGACATCAGCTATACTTCAAGTGCATATGTCTACAGCATTGTTACTTTGTCTATTATTCAGACTAATGCTGGTTCCAGTTATACAGTATTATTTGTTATTTGTTATTTGTTATTTGTTATTTGTTATTTGTTATTTGTTATTTGTTATTTGTTATTTGTTATTTGTTATTTGTTATTTGTTATTTGTTATTTGTTATTTGTTATTTGTTATTTGTTATTTGTTATTTGTTATTTGTTATTTGTTATTTGTTATTTGTTATTTGTTATTTGTTATTTGTTATTTGTTATTTGTTATTTGTTATTTGTTATTTGTTATTTGTTATTTGTTATTTGTTATTTGTTATTTGTTATTTGTTATTTGTTATTTGTTATTTGTTATTTGTTATTTGTTATTTGTTATTTGTTATTTGTTATTTGTTATTTGTTATTTGTTATTTGTTATTTGTTATTTGTTATTTGTTATTTGTTATTTGTTATTTGTTATTTGTTATTTGTTATTTGTTATTTGTTATTTGTTATTTGTTATTTGTTATTTGTTATTTGTTATTTGTTATTTGTTATTTGTTATTTGTTATTTGTTATTTGTTATTTGTTATTTGTTATTTGTTATTTGTTATTTGTTATTTGTTATTTGTTATTTGTTATTTGTTATTTGTTATTTGTTATTTGTTATTTGTTATTTGTTATTTGTTATTTGTTATTTGTTATTTGTTATTTGTTATTTGTTATTTGTTATTTGTTATTTGTTATTTGTTATTTGTTATTTGTTATTTGTTATTTGTTATTTGTTATTTGTTATTTGTTATTTGTTATTTGTTATTTGTTATTTGTTATTTGTTATTTGTTATTTGTTATTTGTTATTTGTTATTTGTTATTTGTTATTTGTTATTTGTTATTTGTTATTTGTTATTTGTTATTTGTTATTTGTTATTTGTTATTTGTTATTTGTTATTTGTTATTATTTGTTGTTACAATTGCGACTTATATAAAGTAAAGCAAAGGTGATAAGTGGATGATGATGTTTAGGCTACATAGTGAATGAATGATGATGGTTGCTGAATGTTTACATTACAGTAGGCTAGTATGCATTTACTTCTAAATTCAACGTTCATATATAAATGCATAATATAAAAGTAGCTTTCGCAGTTCCAGTTACTACAAATTAAACCACTTAAAATAATCGAATAATAGATCCCAGCGCTCAATGTGGGCAAATCAAGTTTACAGTAAGTTACATAATGAAGAACGAAAAAAATCCACCGGTAGATTCTCTGCCGCTCTACAACAAAGCAATGGCGAAATCGATAATCGCAGCTTTGAATTTTTCGCGCTTTTGCCTTCTGTGCAATTGCAATCAGCGGCGGCATCATCATTGAACAGAAGTTGATAAAACTGCCGACAGAGCGAGTTACTGCTAACGAGAATCAGTTACGTGGATTTATTAGCTGGCCAAAAGGGTTTTCAATACTGTCAATAAACGATCCTCTCTCTCAATCTCTCTCTCAATCGCTCTCTCTCTCTCACCAACCCTCTCCCCCACTCTTTCGATCTCTCTAAGGCTCACGCGCAATCACGTCAATCGTTGACAGCTTTTGTCACGTCGCGTCGCGAAAAAAAAAGAATTGCCCAGGGCGCCAGTCCACACACAAACGGCATTGCTAGTTGTTCAGTGCACCAACATTAAGTTGGCTCCCCACTAAAATATTTCGGAATTTTCTTAACGCCATCGTTTTGAGCTCGTTTTGAGCTGATTTGAGCCACTTTTATTTTGTTTTGAGCCCCCACCGTTTTCGAGATATGATGTCTTGAAAATTGGAGAGCCAACTTAATGCTAGTTTCCCACTAGTTGAAAATCGACAAAATGAACACGCCATCGTTTTGAGCTCGTTTTGAGCTGATTTGAGCCACTTTTATTTCGTTTTGAGCCCCCACCGTTTTCGAGATATGACAACTTGAAAATTGGAGAGCCAACTTAATGCTTTTTTAAATTTTCGAAAATCAACAAAATAAACACGTCATCGTTTTGAGCTCGTTTTGAGCTGATTTGAGCCACTTTTATTTCGTTTTGAGCCCCCACCGTTTTTGAGATATGACAACTTGAAAATTGGAGAGCCAACTTAATGCTTTTTTAAATTTTTGAAAATCAACAAAATAAGCACGCCATCGTTTTGAGCTTGTTTTGAGCTGATTTGAGCCACTTTCATTTCGTTTTGAGCCCCCACCGTTTTCGAGATATGACGTCTTGAAAATTGGAGAGCCAACTTAATGCTAGTTTCCCACTAGTTGAAAATCGACAAAATGAACACGCCATCGTTTTGAGCTCGTTTTGAGCTGATTTGAGCCACTTTTATTTCGTTTCGAGAAAATTGGAGAGCCAACTTTTAAATTTTCGAAAATCAACAAAATAAACACGTCATCGTTTTGAGCTCGTTTTGAGCTGATTTGAGCTACTTTTATTTCGTTTTGAGCCCTCACCGTTTTCGAGATATGACAACTTGAAAATTGGAGAGCCAACTTAATGCTTTTTTAAATTTTCGAAAATCAACAAAATAAACATGCCATCGTTTTAAGCTTGTTCTGAGCTGATTTGAGCCACTTTTATTTTGTTTTGACCCCCCACCGTTTTCAAGATATGACGTCTTGAAAATTGGACAGTTAGCGAATTACTGTTATAAATGATTCTCAGCTCTTTCAGGACAGTCGACGTGTTGTTTGAGTACATTGCTGAAACGAAAAATATCCTATCTATACCAATTCGGTCTTAAAGACAGCTTCAGACTGGACAGAGCTGAACATCAATAATATAGTCATTCGCCAATCGCCTAAATTCTTGACACCAGCTCTAAATTTTTTTAATGAATATTAATTTGTACAGAACGGACAGAATGAAAATGATAAGAATAAACTCCTTTTCATCTTTATAGATGGAAAATATACAGAGTGTTCGGAAAAACTGATTCGAGTACCACCACGGTGTTCTTCTAGTTACAAAAACAGAAAATGTAATTGGCAAAATGCCGAATTCTTCTTAGTTTACCTGTAATTTGCTATTTTATTTTTTTTTCTTGAATCCATTTTATGAATCTACTTGAATCAGTTCTTCACGTGACACTTTGTATAGATGTGAGAAGCCTATATCACCGCTTATCAATAAGTAATGATTGGAAGAATTCATTCAAAATGTTGGAATTTGAATAATATTTCAATAACTTTCATTTTTCTGTAGGCATTCACTTATAATCTACTTATGCTTAATAACCTTATAATTAAACTTAACACAATTAAAATACTGAATATATAATCTTCATTACAATTATTGGAAAAAGACTGTATTGAGTCACTTGAGAATCATCTTCTTATCACTCACTTCCTTAGTTCGTAATCCATGTTGTTAAAATGAATCGTTAAGGTACAATTATTACTCATTTGTTTATAGAATTTAAAAGATGGTGTAGGCTTTTAAATTTATGAAGGAATAATACTTTTTTAAATGATGTTATTGATTACTTGGAGTTGGAGGAAAACTTTTATTTTGATTAATGATTTGAGTTTGAGATGAATATCGATAGCTTTTTCAATATTTAAATTGATTTTGCATGTAATTTTTTATTGAAATATTTGAATTTGTAAATGGTATCATTCTCATTAGTATAATTACATAGTTTAATACCTATATGAGTACGGTAGCCTACATTGTAATGTATTATACCCACTCATAAAACAAAAATTATGTACAAGGCTAGTTGAGATTTTGATATCTGTATCAATTTTTCAAAAGTTAGAACTCATGCTAAAGTTTGCACAAGCTTTTTCCCAGTCGTTGAATATTATTGTCAGCTCTATAAGTGCCAGCTCTATTAGAGTCAGCTCAACTTTAATCATAATCTAATACTATTAATATAATGCCAGTGGATGAAGTGTCATAGAATTTTTCATTACGACATTCGCATGTAACATTCACAATCAATTTCAATTGACATTAATTTAAAAAATAATAACATTTCAAAAATTATTGTGTTTATTAAAAATTTAAAAAGAAATAATGAGCATCTTTTTGTATCATCACCCTTCATAAAAATATTGGTTTCTGATTTATTTTATTCATTTATGTTACAAATGACACTGACATTGAGAGATAAAATACCAAGGTAATTCTTGTGCTATCCTATCTTTCAAATTTTATAATATGATACAGTCCAAAATTGGACTGCTAGTTTTTCTGAATGTGAATAATTAGGTTTAGGAAAGCAATGAACGCAACCCATATTCTTTACTATACATGCCGTATAGTAGTGTGAAACGTGACGCCTTTAGCAAATTGATTGCAGGAGACAGAAGACAGAAAGCAAATGAAATTCTAGAGTAGGCTCTCTAGCTTTCTCACTCTCTCACTCGGCGACTCTCTCTGTCTTCGCTCTCGGCGCGCATGAAGTGGCAATGCTGTTGGTGAATTCGACAGTGGCGCTAGGATTTCTAGCGGTCGACGCGAGCACTCCTGAGTCTGGCGCGATAACGACCAAAATCGCACCCTACGTTGACAGTCTATAATAGTACATTGTCTTTGCTAGCATTAAGTTGGCTCTCCAATTTTCAAGATGTCATATCTCGAAAACGGTGGGGGCTCAAAATGAAATAAAAGTGGCTCAAATCAGCTCAAAACAAGCTCAAAACGATGGCGTGTTTATTTTGTTGATTTTCAAAAATTTTAAAAGCATTAAGTTGGCTCTCCAATTTTCAAGTTGTCATATCTCGAAAACGGTGGGGCTCAAAACGGAATTAAAGTGGCTCAAATCAGCTCAAAACGAGCTCAAAACGATGGCGTGATTATTTTGTTGATTTTCGAAAATTTAAAGCATTAAGTTGGCTCTCCAATTTTCAAGTTGTCATATCTTGAAAACGGTGGGGCTCAAAACGAAATAAAAGTGGCTCAAATCAGCTCAAAACGAGCTCAAAACGATGGCGTGTTTATTTTGTTGATTTTCGAAAATTTAAAAAAGCATTAAGTTGGCTCTCCAATTTTCAAGTTGTCATATCTTGAAAACGGTGGGGGCTCAAAACGAAATAAAAGTGGCTCAAATCAGCTCAAAACGAGCTCAAAACGATGGCGTGTTCATTTTGTCGATTTTCAACTAGTGGGAAACTAGCATTAAGTTGGCTCTCCAATTTTCAAGTTGTCATATCTCGAAAACGGTGGGGGCTCAAAACGAAATGAAAGTGGCTCAAATCAGCTCAAAACGAGCTCAAAACGATGGCGTGTTTATTTTGTTGATTTTCAAAAATTTAAAAAAGCATTTAGTTGGCTCTCCAATTTTCAAGTTGTCATATCTCGAAAACGGTGGGGGCTCAAAACGAAATAAAAGTGGCTCAAATCAGCTCAAAACGAGCTCAAAACAATGACGTGTTTATTTTGTTGATTTTTGAAAATTTAAAAAAGCATTAAGTTGGCTCTCCAATTTTCAAGTTGTCATATCTCGAAAACGGTGGGGGCTCAAAACGAAATAAAAGTGGCTCAAATCAGCTCAAAACGAGCTCAAAACGATGGCGTGTTCATTTTGTCGATTTTCAACTAGTGGGAAACTAGCATTAAGTTGGCTCTCCAATTTTCAAGACATCATATCTCGAAAACGGCGGGGGCTCAAAACAAAATAAAAGTGGCTCAAATCAGCTCAAAACGAGCTCAAAACGATGGCGTTTAGAAAATTCCGAAATATTTTAGTGGGGAGCCAACTTAATGTTGGTGTTCAGTGCTGCTGTAGGCCTATATATAGAGCAGATCTACGTGGTTAAAGTGAGCATTATATATATAGAGCAGATCAATCTCTATTTACCTGGTTAAAATGATTCGGTTGAAGTGAGGCAGTATATCGCTAAGTAGAAAGAGCAGATTTATATAATAGAGCAGATCTCTACTTATATACATTAGTTAAAGTGAACAAGTATATCTATGTACGTGAAATCACGTGCCTACGAAACAGGAGAAGTGCTGTACAGTAAAAGATACGGGCACTTCACCTGTTTCGTGGGTACGAGCCGCCAGTGGTAGAAATAGCAGGTATAACAGATCTATGTTTATCTTGTGAGAGTGAAATTTTTTATTCAAAATAAACGAAATAAAATTGAACCATGCATTTAGCCTGAATCCATTGTATTGCACAAAATTGATGCATTAAATTACACAGGATTAAACCATAAATCAAGAATTCAGCAGCTAGGAACACGTTTGAGTTAGGATTGCGTTGAGATAATTTTGAACTGAAATAATTTAGTCAGAGATAAGATGAGTGAATCTGTTTCCCTATATAATAAAGAGCACCACACTTGAGAAAATGAGTTACTGTCCTAGCCTACCATTGGAGATGATGCCCTACATAGTTTGCCCAATCAAAGAAGACATACTGGTAAAATGAAAAAATGACTCCAGCTCGATTAATACTGTTTAAAAAATAAGAAATTTGGACTCGAATTGTAGAGCAGAATGTTTTCTACAATTTGAAACTAAATTTATATGTTTTGAACCAATATTGACCGAGCTGAAGTAATTTTCTCATCTTGCCAGAATGTCTTCTTTCCTCGACCACACTATAGCTCATCGATCTCCAACATCATGAACACCTTTAACAGAATTTCAGTTCATTCGATGTCGCCGGCGCAAAAAACGCAAATCAACCGACGGAATAAAACGACTACAAAGCAAAGCGAGGCACACACAAATCTATTTTAATTAATTTCGTAGCGTCTAACCGTAAAACTGCATCGAGCCCGTCCATCATTGACGTTTGTTTGACCTGTAATCGACTTTGATCTCTTCCCTACTATATTCTGTCCAAGCAAAGAAGACCCTCCGGCAAGATGAGAAAATTACTACAGCTCGGCCAATATTGGTTCAAATAGTATATTTCGTACCTAGGGCCGAAAATGTGCGTTTTCCGGCTCGAAATCGGTTTTCAAGTCCGAGGCCGTAGGCCGAGGACTAGAAAAGATTGAGAGACGGAATATTACATTTTCGACCCGTGGTGTCGAACTTTATTTTTCGGCACACAACATCAATGAAAACAAAACAAAATTATCAGTTAATCATTTCCAAGAACAGCTAGACCAGTAGCCTTATTATGCTATCTTCCCCTATGCTGAATTTGGAGTAGGTGCCATCTGCTTGCTATTGGAACTTCGCGTCAAAAGTTTATTGATTTAGTGACTGAATATTACTTTATAACTATCAGTGTATTCGATTTTATTAGTTCAGAAACGTTTAAGCCCAAGATAATTTTTGTACGATCATCCTAAATTGTACAATATCAATTCAAAGTTGTTGATTTTCGACAGATATTGGCTAACAGAGAAGCTTTGTCTAGTTGCATTATCAGCCGCTAGATGCACTATCAGCGCTGGCTTACCTGCTAGACGAAGTAACACAGAGTCTGACAACAATAATTTTGTTCAAACATGGATTTCACGTTCATCATTATTCAACAGTTAATCAATACAAACATTTTCAATCTTATCAAAGTTGAAGTATTAGTTATTGAAGCAGTTTTCCTTTATTATTCAACTACTGATTAATTTGAAAACTTTCAACGTTCAGTTCTCTTGACAAGGGATCTTGACAATCAAAATAACAGATGAGAGACTACCTTTACTTCGAAATACCAATAAGTCGACATTGACTCCCAAAACAGCTGACATTTAATGCAATCAAACCGGAATGCTACCTATTGATCGACTAACCCTTAAATCGACAACAACCTTCAGTCAGCTGACATTCAAGGTTATTTTACCGCCCTAGGGCCGAAAAACGAATTTTCCCGGCGAGTTGCTAGCGACCTCGCCTGAAAACGAGCGTTTTCGGCCTCCGTATAAAGCATGTAAAACAGTCCATTTCATACCTGTGTGGCGAAAAATGATTGATTTGGTCTCAATCGTAGGAAATATTCTGATCTACAATTCGAGAACAAGTCAATATTTTTTGAACCAATATTGACCGAGCTGTAGTCATTTTATCATCTTGTCAGAGGGTCTTCTTTGCTTGGACAGACTATTTGCCTTCCTTCCTCAACTCTTTTCCCTATCCTGTACCTTTTTTCCACTTTATAGACTCCATCTCTAACGTTGCTATCTCTTTTCTGCTTACCAGAAAAGTGATCTCTTTTTATCTCTTTTTGCTATCTCTTTTTTGCTATCTCTTTTTGCTCTCTCTTTTGCTATTCTCTTTTCTATATGTTTAACAGTGTATAGATATAATAACTCTTTTCTCTATTCGTATATTAACAGCTCTTTTTTCAGTATACAAGCCGTTGATATAGTCTGTCCAAGCAAAGAAGACCCTCTGGCAAGATGATGAAATGACTCCAGCTCGGTCAATATTGGTTCAAAAATTATTGATTTGGTTTCAATCACAGGAAACATTCTGAATTACAATTTGCGACCAAACTTATAAATTTTGAACCAATATTGACCGAGCTGGAGTCATTTGATCATCTTGCCAGAGGGTCTTCTTTTCTTGGACAGAATATAACTCTTTGCTCCTGAATCCTGCATTATATGACTTACGACATAACTTAGGCCGGTATTACACGATAATAGTTCTATGATCATAGTTGATCATATGGAAAGAGATGAAAATACGAAATCATATTTTTGTCTCTTTCCATATGATCAACTATGATCATAGAAATATTATCGTGTAATACCTGCCTTACTCCTCCATATACTGTAGTAGTTATCAATATTAAATGAAAATTAATTATATCCAGCTATTATTAATATCTGGTTAGGCCGGTATTACACGATAATAGTTCCATGATCATATCTGATCATATGAAAAGAAATGAAAATACGAAATCATATTTACATACCTTTCCATACGATCAGATATGATCATAGAACTATTATCGTGTAAAAACGGCCCAAACTAAAACTGAAAGAGCAGCAGTATTTCTATCATCGATCAAGCGTCGCCATTGGTCACCGCTTGAACCAATCACAGTGAACGTCTGCCATTGGCCAAGACAAGCTCCTCCCCGATTAGCGGTTCATACAAATGTTACAAAATACCAATTCAAACAGATAGATAGATGATAAATGCCTTTATTTTTCCACTTAGTAGATTACATAATTGATGTTGGCGAAGTTGAGGCACAAGAGCCCCCTTTTCCACTTCACCCGCAAACCCAGAAACAGCTTAGACAAAATTGGAGTTTGAAAATAGTTACAATTACATACGAAATTAATAGAAAGATGTTACGTAAAAATAGGATTTCAATCGAATGGGATACGCCATATTCTTGATTTATGGTCAGACACAGGTTATAAGATGCAATAATGGTGTGTTTTCTATAGTTACAGTATAGATATGGTTTATAGTAGAGCTGTAGTAATGTGGGTGTATTTTTGTATTATTTATACCGTTCGGTTTATTTGTATGTTGTTATCCGTACGTTGAAAATGTGTGTAGACCGGAGACCAGAATGTTTAATTGACAAAAATAAAAGTTTTAACGATGTCGGATGTTTCACATCAGCGGTGTAATGGTTGCCGCGTGTTCGAGTTTACATAATAAAATGCATTTCTAGGTTTCAGTTTCTAGTTAACGTATTAGTCTGTCCAAGCAAAGAAGACATTCCAGCACGATGGGAAAATTACTCCAGCTCGATCAATATCGGTTCAAAAATTATAAATTTGGCCTTAAATTGTAGGAAACATTCTGCTCTACAATTTGAGACCAAATCTATTATTTTTGAACCAATATTGACCGAGGTGGAGTCATTTTCCCATCTTGCCAGAATGTCTTCTTTAGCTTGGACAAAGTATACACGTTCTTGTTTACGAAAATTTGGTAGTTTATAGTGTTTAACCGTGTCTGTTTGGTAATAAAATTCAGCTATTTATTTTCACAGAGGATGCTGTGAGGCAGATGGATTCGATGAAGAAGAGGAAAGAGAGACGAATAAGAAATAGTGTGTGTGCGAGAGATAGAAAAAGAGATAAAGAGAGAGAAAGGAAAGAGAGGAGAAAGGTTTTTAAATTAATACAGGAGGCATTTTATTATGAAATGAATTTTAAAGTGAGTAGAAGGATTAAAAGAAGAAGGAAGTAGATGAAGCGAAGGAAGGAAAAAATATTAAAATTGGAAAGAGGACGACTAGAAAGAAAAAGTAAGAATAAGAATGAGAAAAAGAAGAAGACGAAGTTGCAGAATATGAAAGGACACGTGGAAAAAGAATGAAATAGAAGATGAAGAAAATAAGAAAGTGGAAGATAGGCTAAAAAAGGAGGAAAAGGAATGAGACAAAAGTGAAGGAGAATTGGAATACGGCAGAGGAGAAGATGGAAATTTGGGGAAAAAGTGAAAAAATAGAATAAGGAAAACTGTAAGAGTATTATTATATATCATATAGTATTCCATCAGAGTATATAATATTAGATTAACTTTTCAGTAAATCGTTGAACGATTGTTTCTTGAAGAACACGAATTATTAACTATATTAATATTATAAATATATAATATACTATATTAATAGTATAAATATTGAATGTAACGCGATAACTTTAATAAATTATCATTTCAGTAATTTAATCAAATACAAAGGATGAGTTAGTGAATAAAGAACTTTAAAACAGGGCTGTTTAAAATAAAAATAAAACTCAAACACCCTTGAAACTTTAAAAATTATAAAACACACATACATGTTTCGGGATCTAAGCCCATTTTCAATGTGGATAAAAATAGTTCTATTTTCCACATTGAAAATGGGCTTAGATTTTATAATTTTTAAAGTTTTCAAAAAAAGGTGTTTGAGTTTTATTTATTTTTCAATGAGTTAGTGAGTACAACATGCACACGGTATAGTCCAAAACTGTTACTCGACCAATTTATACTAACAGTCCAAATCAAGGTTATTATATCATGAAACATAATAGCGATTCCTACTTCTAAAACAAAAGACGAACAATTTTGAATATTGAATTAGCTCAACATTAAAGATCCCAGGAAATACACAAATAGTTCTTCGTTCTTGAACATTTTTAAATCTTCCATTTTTGGATATTGATAAACAAGGATAACTCTAAGCCAAGAGAAAGTAATGGGGAAAAACGAAAACAGAGAAAGAGTGAGTAAGACAGAGAAAGGGTGTGAGAGAAAGAACACAAAGAAAGAGAAAGAGTAGGATGAAAAGGAGCGAAGTAGCCAGTGTCCAGAAGGGAGGAGAGGAGGAAAGGAAGGACAGAGAGCAAAGAGAAGAGCAAAAGGGAGCCGGGGCAATGTGTTTTATGCAAATCCTGCTGGTATCAAAGAGAACTACGAGAGTTGATTGCATATAGAGAGCTAATCAGGGGAGGCAACAGGATTTGCTAGGATTTGTGTGTGAGAGAAAGAGTGATCGAGTGTGTGTGAGAGAGAGAGAGAGAATGAGAGTGAGAGATAGGGAGCTAGAAGATTAAAACACTGTTTAGACAAGATATATTTGATACGCATTAATGATACAGAGTCCAAAATTGATACGCAATCGATAGGGAGCTAAAAGAGTAAAACACTGTTTAGACAAGATATATTTGATACGCATTAATGATACAGAGTACAAAATTGATACGCAATCGATAGGGAACTAGAAGAGTAAAACCCTGTTTAGACAAGATATATTTAATACGCATTAATGATACAGAGTCCAAAATTGATACGCAATCGATAGGGAGCTAGAAGAGTAAAACCCTGTTTAGACAAGATATATTTGATACGCATTAATGATACAGAGTCCAAAATTGATACGCAATCGATAGGGAGCTAGAAGAGTAAAACCCTGTTTAGACAAAATATATTTGATACGCATTAATGATACAGAGTACAAAATTGATACACAATCGTACAAAAAAGAAGCTTCTTCATTATGAAATTAATTCTATTTCTCAGTAATTGAAACATTTTAGTGTTGAATAATTGAAGGTTTTCAGGTAGGCTAATGCATTTTAGATAAACGTAAGTATACATTACTATAATTATATATTATCTATAAGAAAATAATGATAATACACTAAAATTCGAAGAACTAATCGTTATTATTCGCCGATTTCGGGCATTTCTTTATTTATTACATGACAATTATACTGATAGGTGAAAACACAGACATGAGTGTCAAATGAACTAACATCACTATGCAGCCTTACGTTGCAAATAGGCTATTATTTCTGTGTCAATGAGCTTCCTTCCTGTACAATAGCGTATCAATTTTGAACTTTTGTATCAGTATTGCGCATCTGGGAGCGGCTGTGTGAAGGAGACTTATGCCCGGTTTTTCCAAGCACACTCAAATTTGAGGGACCCTCAAGTTTACTACAGTTTGCTAAATTTCCTATACTTATCATAGAAACTGTCAGCTGTTCATCAAAATTTGAGGGTGCTTGGAAAAACCCGGCATTAACATTCCATAATAATCATCAGTATTATTTACTCTTTGTTCTATCCTCTATTATATATTTGATATAATTGAGGAATAAATGGACAAATTTTAATGATGAAGAAGTAGTAGACAATATATTACTTCCTATTTCTCCTCTCTTATATCCGTTATATTCTTCTCTATTATTGGGAGAAGGATAAAAGGAGAAGAAAGAAATGATAAAAAAAGGAGAGAATTCCCCCTTGTTGACTACAACAGAACCCGTAGTACCATCTTGTACAACAAGGAGGGTACAATTGTACTTTGTACTTGGTGCTTTTGTGAGGTTGATAGAGGGGAACATTGTAAGATAAACACTTTTCTTGCAGGAAGGAAGTGGGCGTTCCCCCTCTCTCTCACTCTCTCTCTCTCTCTCTCTCTTTCTCTCTTTGTGTTTAAATCTCTCTTTTTTCTGTCAACACACCCCGACCGGAAAATTAAAAAGTTCAAATGTTAGAAAAGCAAAGGGAAATGGTGTAAAGAAAAGGTTGATTTTTGAGAAATCTTTTTCCACGTTTTTTGGGTTGATTTCTTGTGTTCACAACGTTTTTGAAAGTACTTCAAATCTCAGTAACTTTTCAGTACTTTACAGTAACTTTCAAATGTCTCTTGAACTACAGAATTGTCTAAATCCGATTTAGATAGTTCAAAACTTGAGCCTAGTATAGATCTTAACAACTTTTAATGTAAAATTCTTAGATGAAAACTTCAATTGTACGGCGTTATACAGGACGGAACCAAACCACAAACAACTTCTGGACCCCCGACTGTATCGGCAGTTTAATGTGAGACAAACAGGCTCGCTTCGCTCGCCTGCAAATTCCGTTCAGAAGGGGTTCAAAATTTATTGAACACAGCATTTTTGGACCTAATCTGGACCTGTTTACCAATTTTCAAATTTTTCTGCCAATTGGTTCTCGAAAAATGTGAGAAAAGCTCCGAAAAATAGTTGAACGTTTATATTAAAACGTAACCTTGGTAAGTTTATCGAACATAGTTTGAAACTTGATTCAAAATCTTCTAAATTAGTTCATCTATAATTTCGCTGAACCATTGATTCTACAGAAAGGATTGGTCTTTTCAAGGCGGAAGATTTGCAACCCGCAATACATTTACAATTTTGAATAAGTGATTACTGTTTGTACTCTTGAACTGATTTCAAAAATATTTTAACACAACATTTCTAGACCTTATATGAACCTTCTCACCAAATATCAACATTTTCTACCGATTGATTCTCGAAAAAAATTAGAAAACGCCGAAAAACTATGGAAAAACTTTAATATTTGGCGTATCCTTATGAAGTTTCAAAAATCCTTCCTTAGCGCGCGTCTAAGCGTCCAACTGTCCGTCAAGCGTCTAACATGCCTGCCAAATTTGAACGCATTCGGTTCAGTAGATTTTTAGTTCTGGTGATGAATGAATGAATGAATGAATCAGTCAGTCAGTCAGAACCATTTCGCTTTTATAGATATAGATAGATTCTTCAATCAGATATTTTGAGTTAACGTATTGTTGCTATAGAAGAAGAAGAAGGAGAAGAAGAAGAAGAAGAAGAAGAAGAAGAAGAAGAAGAAGAAGAAGAAAGAAGATGATGATGATGATGAAGAAGAAAAGAGAAGAAGAACACAAAGTAAAACATTAATAAGGAGATCTGCTAAGGAAGCAATCCGACTATAGGATACGGCATATCCGCCAATTTTAAATTTGACCACCACTCTACAGTGGCCTATATCTATTTATACAATAATTGGCAGCAATTTGGTGCTGTATATAGATAACACAATAGGCCTACAGTGGTGGGTGGGTGGTTTACAGATTGGGACGGACAACGCTAGTTAATGTAATAATAATTTATGACACAACTAAATGGAGTAAGTGATGGTGGACGAAGGAGGAGAGGAGAACTGAGAAAGAGAGACCCCCGACAGTATCAGCAGTGTCAGTGAGTCAAACATAACCTCTGTCAGTGTAAGCTGAGACAAACAGGCTCGCTTCGCTCGCCTGCAAATTCCGTTCAGAAGGGATTCAAAACTTATTGAACACAGCATTTCTAGACCTAATCTGGACCTGTTCACCAAATTTCGACATTTTCTACCAATTTATTCTCGAAAAATCCAAGAAAAACTCTGAAAATTCCGAAAAATAGTAAAACGCTAATATTGAGCGTAACCTTTGGAACTATATCGGACATAGTTTGAAACTTGATTCAATATCTTCCAAATTAGTTTATCTATAATCTCGCTGAACCATTGAATTTACAGTAAGGATTGGTCGTATCAAGGCGGAAGATATGCAACCCGCAATACATCTACAATTTTGAAAAACCTGATTACTGGCTTAATCTTGAACGGAATTCAAAAATATCTTAACACAACATTTCTAGACTTTATCTGAACCTACCTACCAAATACCAACATTTTCTACCGATTGGTTCTCGAAAAAATTGAGAAAACGTCGAAAAACTATAGAAAAATAAATATTTGACGTATCCTTGAAAAGTTCCTGAAATCCGTTCTTAGCGCGCGTCTAAACGTCCAACTGAACATGCCTGCCAAATTTGAACGCAGTCGGTTCAGTGGATTTTTAGTTCTGGTGATGAATGAATGAATCAGTCAGTCAGTCAGTCAGTCAATCAGTCAGTGCATGCCATTTCGCTTTTATAGATATAGAAAACACAGGCAAGTCAAAAACGTCCCTCTTCCAAATTTTGAGAAATATATAAAATAGCCTTCAGGTTATGTTCATTACTATGATTACATCAAAAGAATAAAGTTGATGTCAAAGGATGATAACTGCCTTGAATTGAGGAAGAACATCAAGACAAGGAAGAAACTAACTAGAAACAGGAAGAAAAAGATTAAATAACGGGAAGAATGGAGATTGTACTGACTTGATTTGGAGCGTGGCTCGCGTGGCCCATCCACTGTCACTTTGATTGCCTTGGTGTAGGAGGCGACTTGGAACGGCGTCGAACTAATCACTATACTCAGTGAAAAGCTTTTGCCTGCAAAAAATAAAAAAATTAGAGAAATCTATTTATTTGGAAAATGGTCCGAGAAAAACATGGTAGTCTGGCCAAGCAAAGAAGACATTCTGGCAAGACGTTTAAATGACACCAGCTCGATCATTAGTGATTCAAATACAGTATTATGAATTTGATCTCAATTTGTAGAAGACACTCTGCTCTACAATTTTAGACCAAATTTAAAAATATTTAACCAATATTGACCGAGCTGGAGTCATTTTTCTTGATAGAATGTCATCTTCCCTTTATAAATAGTTGACGCCAAAAAGTTAGGTGGCTTCGTCTATCTCTATCTCTTGTACGTGATACAACCATAAAATTGAAACGCTATTGTATTGTAGAGAGCACTAAATATGTATATTATATGTATATATGTAGCATCAGTCATACACTATTTAGGTTTGGAAACACAATAAATTTAATTTTCAATATTGTTTTCTTTGGTGCATAATTTATTCAATTCCGGCCATCAGGCCAGGCTGGGACGCATTCAGGCACACGCACGCAAGCCAGCCAATCACAGCTCTTGTCTTGACCTCAACAAGAGCTGTGATTGGCTGGCTTGCGTGCGTGTGCATGAATGCGTCCCAGCATACGCCTGGCCTCAACATTCCAAATTCAAAATTTCAGTGTTATTTCTGGATTGAAAATTATGTGTTTACTCAGTGCTATTATATCATAACCTAATTTTGGAGAATATTGACTTCATGATAAAATTTTTGGGAGAGGAATAGCACAGGCTATGCCTATTTTTTCCTCCCAATTCAAGTAGTTGTATCGATTGAATTTTAAAACTTAGGGCTATTTAAAATAATTGAAAATAAAATGAGAATCAAATACCCTTTAAAAAACTCTTTAAAATTATTAATGCACAAACATGTTTCGGGACATTCAGCCCATTATCAATGTGAATAGAATGCGTTAAAATATCAATATTTTATTCACATTGATAATGGGCTGAATGTCCAAAAACATGTTTGTGCATTAATCATTTTAAAGTTTTTAAAAGCGTATTTGATTCTCATTTTATTTTCAGTTGTATCGATGTATGAATAAAGAATTAAGAATATTTAGACATCAATGCTTGTAATGCTTTTAGGAACGAGAGAGATAGAGAGACAGTGGGAGAGAGAGCGAGAATAGAGAATAAGAGTAAGAGAGAGAGAGAGGAAGAGAAAGAAAAGAGTGTGATTCAGTGTAAGAGAGTTGAAAGTCCTGCTACTTCTCCCTGGGGAGCTCTCTGCACTTTTGGAGAGAGCGAGTAGCTGTTTTAAAAGGAGGATCTAAATTTAAATCTGCTTTGGTGTTTGTAGCTGTTTATTGCGGTCATATTTCATTCTTGAAAGAGCTCTCCCAAGTCCATTATTGTTTGATGTACAAGCGACGATCCTGCTCTAGTGGGCTATGGTTCAAGGTTGGGGTGAAGTAGGTTTCATATTTTATACTCTATTTCATGTAACTCCTGCCGCGAGTTAAAACCTATATGATACAGAGTATCCAATGTTGGAAGTTACATCAAAGAGCATAAAAGCCGAATTTATAAAAAATTCCTAAAATACAAGTGGTTTCGTCTGATTCGTAAACGACATGTAACCTACTACCAACTGATGTAATCCATTTATTGTCCCTTTTAATTTCAGAAACATCATCAAAGCTTGAAGACAACATCTAACAACAAAGACAACATCAAACTCTAATTGACAACATCAGCTTTTTGTACGCACAAGGAGCAGACAAAATCGCATAACTTTTTGGCGGTAGAAATAACTTGAAAACTATATTTTAGTAAATAGTTTTTGATGTAGACAAAGTTTTTGATCTAGGCCTACTAAATAAATGAATGCAAAATCATTTATTTCTATTTTTTTCAAAATAAAAGTACTTATTCTTTTCTACATGTAAACATCTACATAAGGAGGATTTTTTTAGGATAACTTGATAACATAAGGAGATTTTTAACATTGATAACGTTTTTGAACATTTTTATTTGGTGTTTTTTATTAGATTTTTATTGTGAACATTGATTTTTTATCAAAGTGGAAAATGTTTTTGAAAGTGAACATTTAATGTAAACTTACATCATCTTTTATCCACCATTTAAACAAAATAGATAGATAAAATGACTTTATTTGCACTTGGTATAAATATTACAGAAGATTTGTGGGCGAAGTTGAGGCATGCAAGCGCAATAAGTAAATAAAGTGATGCAATTTTCCAATAATTGTAAATCTTCTTTCGGCAATAATAATAAGAGCAACAATAAATGGAAAGAAGACTCTTGACATAAAAATTTGAGTAACGTTTACATGATGTTGAGAGTATAATAATATAAGCTAGTTTCTTTCTTTATTGTCTAGCTAGAGCTACTGTATATGTATGAATATATATTGATAAATAAAAATAGGAATCACAAGAATTACAGTACTCTTTTCAGTCGTTTTCAGGCTACTAAATTTGCATGATGTTGGGATTATAACAATAAAGGTTACAGTGTTGTATCTTTCTTTACAGTCTAGTGCTACTATCAATGTATGTTAATAAATTAAAATAGTAATCACAATTATGGAAGAATCATTTTTTGATCAGTTTCATTCAATGGATCTTGCCTGCTATTTAGTACATTGGTCAATATTTGCAGTTGCAGTAGTCCTTTGTCTATTTATATAGCAATAAATTGAGATTCTAATTAATTATTATATAGTAATCACAATACTCTTTTCAGTAGTTTTTAGGCTACTATGGCATAATGTTGGGAGTATAGCCTAATAATATAGGCTACTATCTCTCTTTATTATCTAGTATAGGGCTACTATTATCTAGCTTTATAGGGCTACTATCAATGCATATTAATAGATAAAAATAGTAATCACAATACTCTTTTCAGTAGATTTTAGGCTATTAGGCTATATTTGCATGATGTTGGGAGTATCTAGGCTACTATCAATGTCATTTTTATATTATCTTTTTTTTTATCTAGGGCTACTATCAATGAATGTTAATCACTAAAAATACAAATCACAGTACTCTCTTTAGTAGTTTTTAAGGTTACTACATTTTCTGATACTATACTTCTCGATCAACACTAAATGTGTTATAGTCTGACCAAGCAAAGAAGAGCCTCTTGCATGATGGGAAAATGACTCCAGCTCGGTCAATATTGATTTAAAACTATCAATTTGATTTCAATCTGTAGGGAACGATTTGATCTACTATTACGACTACATTAAATTATTCTTCAACAAATATTGACCAAGCTGGAGTCATTTTTCCATCTTGCCAGAGGCTCTTCTTTGCTTGGTCGGACTATAGAAGCGGGCTGATTTGAAATAGACACCACTCTCGTGACCGAGTATTCCCACAAGACATTCTCCACTGAAAGCTTGAGTTGAGTTTCTTTTCTTCGTTCTCTCGCCCCTTCAAAGCCGTCATAACTTTGAAGGCATTAGCGAAGCACAGAAGCCACCGACTCGAACCACAAGAGCCGTTCATCGAATCCTCACGGAATGCTTCAACGTCAGGACTGAAACAGGCCATTATACTCGATTTATATTGGTCTCAAAGTCGACTTATATCCACTCTTTTGAGGGTTTTACAAGAATTAAGTCCACTCTTCTAATGGGCTCAACTTTATTCTTTTGTTGGTGATTTACGTTGATGTAGATTGTTGATTACAAAGAAATTTAGACCACTCTCAAACGGGTTCTTATTTTGTCGTTACCACGCTCTAAATATGTTTCTCTTATTTTGTTCTCTTTTAAGATATTTACGTTGATGTAGTATGTTGTATCAGTTTGAGAAGAGAATTCAGGTCCACTTTTAAATGAGGTTTCATCTGTTGTTAACACTCACTGAATAGTATGTTTCTATTTTTTCTTTTGTGAGATATTTACAGTACATTGATATAGACTCTTTGAAGAATTCCTTTTGAAACGAATTAGTGTTGCAATTTATTGAGCTGATTTTAGACTGGAATTAGTTCTTTCAAACACGTGCAAATACAAATAAAGCTAGTTATAGTCTGTTACAAGAAAGAAGACCCTCTGGCAAGATAGCGTATAATGACTCAAGCTCGGTCATTATTGATTCAAAAAGTATCAATTTGATTTCCAATTGTAGGAAACAGCTTGATCTACTGATAAGACTATCATTTATAATTCTTGAACAAATATTAAACAAGCTGTAGGTAATTCCCAACTTGCAGAGGGTCTTCTTTGCTGTTAGACTATACAAGAAGTTACCAGGAGTAACGTAAATACACTCAGTTGATACAGTATAAATCATTTTACTGAGTTAAGTATCAATTACGCGGTTACTGCTGCTACCTGTCCAACAGCTGATGTTGTCTTAGGCTGAGGATCTTGAAATTCTTAAATATGGACAACATAACCTCAAAACAGAACGTCATACCATTCTACGATGTATTACTGTGGATGGTAGTTGTCATTTAGTTATGCCTAAATGATGTTCTTGAGATCAAAACAGACAGACGAAACCGTTCAAATTTTTTACCATCAGCTACAATATTGTTATGGTCTGTCCAAGCAAAGAAGACCCAGCTTGGTCAATATTTGAGAAGATGACTCCAGCTTGGTCAATACTGGTTCAAAAATTATTGATTTGGTCTCAATCGTAGGATAAATTATGATCTACAATTTGAGAACAAGTCAATATTTTTTGAGAAGATGACTCCAGCTTGGTCAATACTGGTTCAAAAATTATTGATTTGGTCTCAATCGTAGGAAACATCCTGATCTACAATTTGAGACCAAATCAATATATTTTGAGAAAATGACTCCAGCTTGGTCAATACTGGTTCAAAAATTATTGATTTGGTCTCAATCGTAGGAAACATTCTGATCTTCAATTTGAGAACAAATCAATAATTTTTGAACCAATATTGACCGAGCTGGAGTCATTTTCTAATGTTCCCAGAGAGTCTTCTTTACTTTGTAAGACTATACCTATTGCAGTATTTATGGAGAACAGATATGATAAATCTTTTCAAATGCTATTCTTCTTCTCCTCCTCTTCTTCTTCTCTTCTCTTCTTCTCTTCTTCTTCTTCTCCTCTTCTTCTTCTTCTTCTTCTTCTTCTTCTTCTTCTTCTTCTTCTTCTTCTTCTTCTTCTTCTTCTTCTCCTCTTCTTCTTCTTCTCCTTCTTCCTTCTTCTTCTTCCTTCTCTTCTTCTTCTTCTTCTTCTTCTTCTTCTTCTTCTTTTCTTCTTCTTCTCTTCTCCTTCTTCTTCTTCTTCTTCTTCTTCTTCTTCTTCTTCTTCTTCTTCTTCTTCTTCTTCTTCTTCTTCTTCTTCTTCTTCCTTCTTCTTCTTCTTCTTCTTCTTCTTCTTCTTCTTCTTCTTCTTCTTCTTCTTCTTCTTCTTCTTCTTCTTCTCTTCTTCTTCTTCTTCTTCCTTCTTCTTCTTCTTCTCTTCTTCTTCTTCTTCCTTCTTCTTCTTCTTCTTCTCTTCTTCTTCTTCTTCTTCTTCTTCTTCTTCTTCTTCTCTTCTTCTTCTTCTCCTCCTCTTCTTCTTCTTCTTCTTCTTCTTCTTCTTCTTCTTCTTCTTCTTCTTCTTCTTCTTCTTCTTCTTCTCTTCTTCTTCTCCTTCTTCTTCTTCTTCTTCTTCCTCTTTCTCTTCCGCTTCCTCTTCCTCATTTTCTTCTTCTTCTTCTTCTTCTTCTTCTTCTTCTCCTTCTTCTTCTTCTTCTTCTTCTTCTTCTTCTTCTCTGTGCCATCATAGCGTTGGGGTACAAATGCTATTCACCGCTGTTAATTATGATTTGAAAAGAATTCTATCAATAATATTCGAATAAGGTTCGTTCTTTAGTTCAGTAAATGAGGAAAGTTTGAGAACATTCAAGCAATTAATTCGAGGTTAATCAAACTGATGAGATGTGTAAGTAGCCTATCAAAGAGCACGCTTAATTCTGAACATTGGCCAGAGTCGGAGATATCTTCCTTTTTGAATGTTCCCACATAAGGTGCGGTTTCTTTTGATGTTGGGTCTGCCTCATGAAAACTATCTATTAATGGTACTTAACAAGTCGGCACCACTCAAACAAAATATATTGGTGCCGTCAAAAAACTTCCACTTCCTGAGTTGGCCTAATTAATAAAGATGACAATCATAATTTACAATAATTTTTGGAACTTGCGTGTTGTTGTATAGTCCGACCAAGCAAAGAAGAGCCTCTGGCAAGATGGAAAAATGACTCCAGCTTGGTCAATATTTGTTGAAGAATAATAAATGTAGTCTTAATAGTAGATCAAATCGTTCCCTACAATTTAAGTTCAAATTGATAATTTTAAAATGAATATTGACCAAGCTGGAGTCATTTTCCCATAATGCAAGAGGCTCTTCTTTGCTTGGTCAGACAAACTCTATTCAATAGTTAACGTTAATACTTCTCAACTAGAGTAGTTTCTTTACTATTCCATCACAAAGTCTGTCCAAGCAAAGAAGACATTCTAGCATGATGGAAAATGACTCCAGATCGGTCAATATTGGTTCAAAAATGATCAATGTGGACTCAAATTGTAGATCGAAATGTTTCCTACGATTTGAGACCAAATTTATAACTTTTGAGCCAACATTGACCAATCTGGAGACATTTTCCCATCTTGCCAGAATGTCTTTTTTGCTTGAACAGATTCTACAATAAATCCTAAAACAAAAATTTCTTCAGTTTTGTCTGCTCCTTGAGCGCTCCAACTACTGATGTTGTCATTTAGCTATGCCTAGATGATGGTTTTGAATCAAAAGAGACTTTGAATCAGCTGTTAGTCGTTTATATCAGGTACAAGAGACAGACGAAACTTCTTAACATTTTTAACGTCAGCTATAGTAGGGTGACCCAAAAAACGGGAACTTCTGAAGTAACACGTACGTGAATAAAGGAAATGTTATCATTAGTTTTATTGCTGAAAATGTGAAGTAGAAGAAGTAGAATAGTTGTCATTTATAGTTCTAACAAAAAAATGCCAATATTCATGGACAATGTCTTTGAGATGACGACCATTCAAACGTTTGCCTGGAGGCAAACAGTGAGATTTCCATGTAAGCATGGAACGTCGATGCACTGTGTTCAACTTTTTCTTGTGGGGCGATTTAAAAAGTAAAGCATACGCTTCACGCTCAAAAATAATTATTAGAGTTGGAAACAAGGATTCACGAAGAAATTGCTGAGATTCGCATTGCAGTGGTTCAACTTGCCGTGCAAAATCTCACTGTTCGCTTCTATAGGAATCTATACATACGTTTGAATGGTCGTCATCTCAAGGACATTATCTAAAAAAATTGACATTTTTCTTGTTACAACTATGAATGGCAACTATTCTACTTCACATTTTCAGCAATAAAACTAATGATTACATTTCCTTTATTCACGTACGTGTTACTTCAAAAGTTCCCGTTTTTTGTGTCACCTGTTATAAGCATAAGGGTACGTACGTTCCCTAAGTACAAAAGTATGTATGTTGAGTCTGAGTTCCAATTGAGATCCATAAATTTATTCCAATAAAAATGTGTTACTAATCCATTATTCTTCGCGAAATTAAGACATTAACGAGATAAAACAAACAGTATGGGATGATCTTTGCAGGCATGCAGAGATGTTTTGGGACAAGAGCCAAAAATAAACGCAGCAGAGGTCCGGGAGCAGAGAATCAAAGAGAGAAAATACAATGTTTTCGTGTTAGAAAGAGAGAGGAATTGAGAGAGAAAGAGAGGGTGCGAGAGAGGTAAAGTGTGTAAAGTACAGTGTCGAAATAAACCGCAGATCATAGGACGGCCTGGCTGACCGCGCCATTCTGGTTATATCTATACATATATTATATATATGAAACATACCGACACACCCAGACATATAAATTTAATACATAGGGTTGGCTACCGCCATTAAAGCCTTCCTATTATTATAATTCGGCCTGGCGCGGTTCACACTATGCAGCTTCCACCAATAAAACCTTATATTCTACTATGTGCAGCCTTTTCGCTTACCCTCATTGAAACACTATCTTTCCTCTCTCTCTCACACACTCTCTCGCTAAAATTCATGTTCTATTTTCCTCTCATGGATTCTCTTTTACGGCTAAAATCATTTCTATTTTCTTATAAGTTATGTTTTCACTGAATCCCTATTTTTTCTGGCTCTCCTCTCTTCTCCTCTCTCTCTCTCTCTCTCTCTCTCTCTCTCTCTCTCTCTAAGGTGGACATATATATGTCTAAACTTCGCCTTTTCACTTAGATAACTTACACTCCTTATTCATTTTGCAGAACCTCCAATTTAAAATCTGTATAAATTTTGCATTCATTACATCACCGTTTTTCGTATTTTTACTAGAAGTCTCTATTTTGTGAAATTTATGAATGTATAATCTAAGCCGAATTTTGTTATCTAATTGAATAAAGTAATCTAATCTAATCTAATCTCTCTCTCTCGGTACGATTGAGAGTTAATGGGAGGGATATCCTTGCATATCCTTCTCCAAGAATGGACATATCTATGTCCAAGCTCCGCCATTTCATGTAGATACATCACAATCATATTATAAGAGTAAGAATATCAAATCCTATATGTCTGTAATTTAGCAAGTTCACTACATATCCTTGTATATGTATTTATTTTTTATTTTAACCAATTGTGTAATTTAATTTATGTTTTATTTTAATTTAGGATCATAAATGCTGTACTCTACTTGAATAATGTGAATAATCTAATCTAATCTAATCTAATCTCTCCCAATTCATGTCCTATTTTTCTCTCATAGATGCTCTTTGGCTATAATATCTTAAGGGTTCTCTATTTACCTGTGAGTGATTTTCGCTAATTTTCTATGTGTTATTTTAACTGTGAGTAATTTTAAACATAGCTTTCAATTTTCAGGGCTTACCTAAAATGGTAACCTAGTTTTACCTGAAATTTTGGATAACCTACCAGGGTAAACCTAATTTTCTGCAACGTAAAATTCACTGAAACCCTATTACTCACTCATAATTTCCTGTTTCAAGCTCTATCCTTGTCTCATACACATTTCTACTAATTTTTTAACCTACTTATTTTCACATTTTAGGTTGAAATTCCTATGTTTAGTTATATTTCTGTTGGTTCTATTTTTTGTTTGTTTTATGTGCGCTTGCACACTCTAGGCTGCTTCAATAGAGTAACTTTATATCTATATATCTGACGCCAATTAGTTGTCTCTTGAAAGTAGTGTAATGTAACTCAAGTTTATTACAAGGTTTTTCAAGGTACTACAAGGTTTACAAGGTATTACAAGGTTTACAAGGTATTACAAGGTTATTACAAGACTTCAATAATTTGGGATGTCCCCTGTTAACAGATATACTATACCTTAAATTATTAAAAATTTAAGTAGCCTAAATATATAGTAGGAAGCTGTATTAGAGAAATTCTCTGTACATCTGGGAACATTATTGAATTGAACTTCTAGTGACTATCAGTAGAATGCAATATGATAATTAATCTATCTAGAACAGTCTAGATTGTTCGAGTTTACCAGAGATTGATAGCGGTGTAGCAACCGGGACCGGTATCTCGATTATTCCTACTCCTTATAAGTAAGACTCTTCACTTCCAAGCAAAGAATACATTCTGGCAAGATGGGTAAATGACTCCAGTTCGGTCAAAATTGGTTCAAAACATTCTGATCCTACTACTCTATTTGAGACCGAATTTATAATATTTGAACCAATATAAGCTGAAGTCATTTTCTCATCTTGCCAGAATGTCTTCTTTGCTTGAACAGTCTATACCTACTTATCTATATTCCACTTCATCAATGAATATTTGTTTTGACAACATCAAGTCGTTTTATTCAATTTGGATAATTTGTAAACTTAAATAACTTAAAAAAAGTGAAAAATCTAGACTTCAGTTTTATAATAAGAATGATAAACCAAAACCCACACAAACGAATAAAACCGAACATAACCGAATTTTTCAGCAAACCCCAGCGAATATTAGTCATTGAATCGGATTGTTTTTCGAATTTTTCGCGGCTTAATCCGCGCACCGTAACCAGACTCCGGGCAATTAGCTAATTGCAATCAATATGGCGGCTACTACCCGTTAGTATAGTCTGTCCAAGCAAAGAAGACATTCTAGCTCGATGGGAAAATGACTCCAGCTCAGTCAATGTTGGTTCAAAAATTATCAATTTGGTCTCAAATTGTAGAACAGAATGTTTCATACATATTGAGACTAAATTCCTAATTTTTGAACCAATATTGACCGAACTGGAGTAATTTTCCCATCTTGCCAGAATGTCTTCTTTGCTTGTTGAAATATTTTCGCCGCTAACCGCAACTTGTTTTCTATCATGAAAGTTGGATTCCAGCATTTAACTTCGTTATAGGTCGTGTAAGCTGAGAAGACACGCCGTTACTATGTAAAGTGTATTGTAGCGGCGTCTCTTCCCAGTTTATGCTTGTTACGGAACGTTTTCGATTTTTGGGTCGCAGAAACGCAAATCTATTTATCGTGGATGCTTTCGATTAGCCAATTCAAAATACAGCTCTCTGCGATTTTTCAATTGGATTTTTGATTTTTGGAAGCTTAGCTCTGTAACCGACTTTGAAATAAATCCTTTAGAATTCAAATAGTTTTTTATTAGTATTCGCAAACTTTGGAACTTTGAAATAAATGAATAAACTTTGAAACTTTGATTTTGGAATGATTCTTCATGTATTCAAATAGTTTTTAGTTTGGATACGCGTTTCTGACTTCGAAGCTCATTCTCATTATCAACTTGACACTCAATATCAATCAGCCTGTAGGCCTTCTCATTTATAAGACCACATTTCACACAACTCACTATTATGTTTCAGATACCAACTTATTTCCAATGGAATGGAGATTCAATTGAAGGAAATTAACGACATTTTGTCATAGATTCATTTAAATCTCAATAATTTTGACCAATTCATGATTATAGGCAATGTTTCATGGTTGCTTTCCACTCTACGTGTAAATGAATATCATGTATCTATTGAGTTATATGTAATATATATTGTGGTCTCTATGTGGTATTGGAAGCATATAGGCTATCACATACATGTAGTGGTGAATATTAAAGTGAATAAAGCATGTAATAACATATTATGTAAACATTAAAACATAATATGTTTTAATATTATGTAAACATAATATGTTTTAATATTATGTAAACATAATAACATATTATATATGTAAATAGGAATCGCTTGAGCATATTATATGGAAAGCTTTAGTTTGTAGCTGTTACATACATTTCCGATTTACAATAAGGATTGGTTCAACTGTCAAACAGCCCTATCTGGCGGGAGTCTCTTGTACCACACTTTCCAAATTTGTACAACAATTAATATTTAGCTCACTACAGCCACAGAATTCAGATAAGCCTAGCATACGACATCAACAGGTGGATATGAATATTGTTAGCTGTTAGGTGAGTATGTTAAGAATAGCCTATAATAAGGAATGAAAGATAACATTTCAAATGAATGAGCGCTCGGTTTTCATCATCTCTCTTTGACGAATTCCGAATCTGAATCTCATCAGTCTTTTTCTCAAAACCTTCATGCTCTTCATGGAAAAGAAGACACCGCTTGACACCAGAATGTTATGCGGTTTCGTCTGCTCCTTATGCGCTCCAACAGCTGATGTTTCAATAAGAGATGAAAAAAAACAAAAACTAAAATATATAATTTTATCTCTGCCTAGATGATGTTTTTTAATAGATGCTTTACATCAGCTGTTAGTAGGTTACATCACGTTCAGATGGAGCGTCAGACAGACACTAATTCAAATTCCTTGAGAGATTTACCTTCTCTGTGCTCCAGGCCATACTTGAATCGTACCAACGAAACAGGTGAAGTGCCCGTATATTTTACAGTACAGCACTTCGCCTGTTTCGTGGGCACGAGCCGCCATCAGTGACTTGAATAACTTACTCTAACATTTTATAGAATTTAAAATTGTAATATAACTTATGGTTAGGCCTAATGATAATTGATTTACAAACTATTGTCAATGGCTCAACAGCCCATGAAGGGCCTAGGTCTTTACAAACTATTGAAACTATAACATCTCGACAACCTACCTCGTCCGCTGCGTCCCACAAATCGCAGATCGTTGAACTTGGCCACCTGGTTTTTCATCACCGCGGTACAGTTCCTCATCTCCGCGCAGAAGTTCTCGTCGTTGCCCGCACGCACCGTCACCACCGTGCCGTCCATGACGTCATCGAGCGCCACCACTTTGAACGCGACCGGAAGCGATTTGTTCGATCGCCAGTGCGTTGGCAGCGCCGAACAGAGGATGGCCGGACTTCCGGTTTGAACCAGTTCGCCGTGGTATTCCTGCAATGCCTCCTGGATGCCGGCGAACAGGTCGCTGCTCATGGCCGTGGCAGAGTCGGAGCTCGGCAGATGCATCACTCGGCCGTCATAAAGTAACCGCGGTTAAGGTTAACCGGGGTTTGGCTACTTGGAATGGTATCGCGTTGCTGGATTGATCAAGGGTTAGCTTTAATGTTCGTTTTTTCTAGGTTGATGTTGTAGGGTAATCTAACGACCGTTAAATTTAACCGGAGTTTGCGAGCTAAGGGTTAGCTTTAACTTCTCATCTCTAGAATCAGAGTCCCTGCAATTTCCAGTCAAGGGTTAGTTTTTGCGTTTTCTTGTTTTGATTACAGATCTATTGTTGTTATGTTTTTGAAAAATTGGTAATTTTGTTATTTAATGTTTTTTATATTATCAGGCACTGGTTATACCATGAAAAGCTTATTGAACGTTGAAGAATGTCATCAGATCAATGGGATATCAACCAGAATTCATAACAGACCAATTATAGTTCTATATAGAACACAAATATAGGTTTTGTTTGACACAATAATTCAATCTTCACAGAATTTTACACTATTTAAAACTTTTGTTGTCAAATCAACTAATCACTCACTTGCTTTCAAAACTCTTCTCACTAAAAATCACCGTTCTCCAACCCTCATTCAAAATTCTGAATAGATTATTTAAACTTTAAAACTTTGACTCAAAACAACTTGTTACTGTTTTCAACTTCCGTATAATAAGCTGAACGTTTGGGTAGAACTTTTCAACCGAATTTTAAAACTACTCTAATCCGTTCTCACCATCAGTTTAGGTACTAACAAAATCGGTTTTTTGTTGTGACAACGCAAATTTGTCACTGAACACTTCTTCACTAGAATATTTCTAACCAATTGTAAATTAACTTTTAGACTTTAGAAATCAACCGTTTATCGAAGATTGTCACCACAAACACTACTCTAGTTTTTAACTTATTTCACAACGGTTTTCGAAGATCGACTCCACAAGTTTCTAACCTATTTTAAAACTTTTGGTCAAAAACTATTTCACAAACTTTGTCACCTGTTTTAGTACATCAATGAACCACTCGTAGATAAATGTACAAATTTTAATCGTTAAAAAATCACGTGTAAACGCAAACAGCAAACAAAATCGCGCGCGTTGCTTCAAAAACGTCGACCGCTTCTTCAAATGTCACCGAGCCGAGGTAGAGAGAGACAACCCTCTTCTAACGCCAGCAATCTCAACTGACTGACTGACGCGAAGAGCTCGGCGGCTCTCTCACAAAAACACGGCCAAAAATTTTTCTCCCCTCTCCCCTCGCACCAGTGACAAGCTCCGCCTTCTTTTTCCAGCCGGTGTCGATATTCTTTCGTTGGTGGGTTTTTCGTGGGGAGAGGGGGGCTCCATCCCCACTACCGCAACTTTTTTTGCGCCGGGCGAGAGAGAGAGTGACGGAGCGATGCCTCGTGGTCT